>CM059322.1:8540368-8685187 GCA_030340685.1 Protosalanx chinensis | reverse complement strand
GTGTGAGTGTGTGTATGTGTGGGTGGTGCAGGGTGTGTGGGTGTGTATGCGAGGTGTGTGTGGGTGTTGTTAGGTGGCGCTAAAGTGGAAGGCGGTTTCCTGGAATGTGTCACCAACGCGGGACAGGAAGTGAGCAACTGTTCTACAAATCTGTTTCCTGTGCGTGTGCGCAAGTGATGGTGTGTGTGTGAGTGTGTGTGTGCACATTAGAAGCTGGGTAGAAGCCATGTAAGCGTGTGCAGGACACAGCAGCCTGGCGGGGGCTTGGAGGGGTCAAGGGTCGTGCTCCTCCCACCCTCCAGGAGCGCGGCGGAGAAACCCCAGGACTGGTGTCAACAACGCAAAGATCCAAGGAAGCACAGCGCTGTCCGTCAAGCCAGCGTTCACTCACACACACACATACACACACACACACTCACCACACACACACACACACTCTCTCTCACATTCTCTCTCTCTCGCTCTCACACACACATACACACAGTCACACACTGACAGCAGGTAGCGCTGTGGGGAGAGTGATACACTCATGACAGTGACACACTGTGAACAGACCTAGTGACAAGAAACACCAAACCTGAAAAACAAGTCTCCAATAACAGCTACTGGGCAGACTGTGTGTGCCAGAATGTGTGTGTGTGTGTCTGTGCGTCAGCGCTGAATCAGTGTGTGAGAGTGTTTGCAATTCAGCCTTCACAACGCAAACACTCTCCTCCATTCGCTTGCTTTACCATCTCTCTCTTTACCATCTCTCTCTCTCTCTCTGTCTCTATACAAGTCTCTCTCTCTCTCTCTCCATACGAGTCTCCTCGCTCTCTTTCTCTCTCTCTCTCTCTCCCCTGGACACCGTCTCTAGCAACCAGACACTTCAAGCCTAAAATAAACCTCCAGAAACAAAAGAACAAAAAAATAAAATAAAGCATAAATGACAATTAATCCTTTCAAGTTGAGAGCAAGGACTCAAATAAACCATAGAGGTGGAGAGACGGCGAGGGAGGAGGGGGAGAGAGGGACGAGCGACAGCCAGCAACAGGTCGTCGTGAAGAGAGAGCGGTCTTTTGCTGATTGAGGAAGAATCTCTCTTCTCCTGCGGCCAAAGCCCATCACTTTGCCGTGTGTGTGCGTGTGTTCGTGTGTGTGTGTGTGTCTGGTGGAGCCCACTCTCCCTGGCAATGAAGAAGCAGAACTTTTCCACTCTGGGTAAGACGGGGGTGTTCAAGGCAAACCGGCTTCGAGCAAACCCAGTAACCCAGAGGAGAGCGTTCGATAACAAAGCACCGTTCAACAAACGCTGCCACGATGCTTTCAGCAACGCTTTAACCATTCAAACCTGTTGTTTGAGTGAGGGTTCTTCACTGCGCTGTACGAAGGAACAGCACACTCACACGCTCCCGTCTCAGAGAGACTTCCTGTGTGGATTAAACATTCTGAGAACGTGGCGTGATGGAAGCCGAACGCACACCTGACCAGAACAATGAACCCCTCACAACCCTAGACAACCACGTCTGGTCACCCGGACAACCAATGTACAACCACGTCTGGTCACCCGACAACCAATGTACAACCATGTCCGGTCGCCTAGACAACCAACACACAATGCATGCCCAAATACCAACTGCTAGATGGCGTTCACACAGCGTGACCAGGCTGAAACCAGGGTCTAACCGACCAGGGTCTAACTAGACTGTAACTGACCAGGTCTAACTAGACTGTAACCAGGGTCTAACTAGACTGTACCCAGTCCTGGATCAGAGGGGGGCCCTCCCAGGTTAGTGGGGCTGGTGAACTGTTGCTTGGATGGTGGTTTTGTGCAGGTTTCTGTCTACGAAGCTTTCAGATCAACTTTTCGGCAGTTTGTGTCTCTGTGTTCCTGCCATGCAGAGATCAATGCTTCAATTAGAACTCTTAACAAGCTTAAGCTCTGGAAGAGGCGCTCTGATTGGCTGAACAGTGCTAGAGGGTTGTTTGAGTTGGGCCGGTGAGGGGGGGGAGCGGGCTGTGTGGCAGGAGGGGGGGCAGGGGGCAGGAGGGGGGGCGGGGTACTTACTGGAGCTCTGAACGGCTCTGCTCTGGGGGGAATCCTGTTTTTCTCACTGCTCTGTTGCTGCCCCGATGGCGTCTCTCACTCACGTGTTCAGCGTGAGCGCGCACACACACACACAGACACGCACGCACACACACACATAGAGACATACACACACACACAGACACACACACACAGACACACACTCACTCACACACACACACACACACAGACACACACTCACTCAAAGACACACACCTCACACACACACTCATGCGCGCATACACACACACACTCATGCGCATACACACACGCACACACATGTACTCACGCACCCGCAGACACACGCACGCACACACAACAGCGAGCCAAAACTCGTGTAGACTTTGGAAGAGCAACACACCGACCGAAAATCTAGACCACAACATTGAAATCTCCATGGTTAGTCTAACTAAGTCAACAAGTTCAGCAAGCGCAAACTCACACACACACGGTCCCTGGGGCTAAGGAGCGGGTGTTTCTCCGGGGAGGTGTGTGTGTGTGTGTGTCGGTGTGTGTGTGAGGGCTAAAGCAGCGTTGTAAACAGCCCTGTGGGGGGGGAAACGAACAGGGACAGATCTTCGAACCCAGCCCTCCTCTGGGGTCAACTGGCTTCAGGCAACATGCAGGAGATCTCTCACCTACTGTCCTCCGTGGCAAAACACACACACACACACCCTGCTTCAGCCCCCTCACACATGCACACACAAACACACAGGTGCCATAGAGATTACATTCGAGAGTGGCGCGAAGTGAAATGCATCGTGGGACGAGAGGTGAGATTATAAAACTGTCATTAAATGGCAGCTCTGCTAGCCTGCTGCACCCCTGCACAGCCTTACGGAGATCTAGCCTTTAATCCGTCAAAAGCCAGGTCACGTCTGCGGGCTAATATGTTGGCACGGCCTGAGCTGAAACACGCTTCTTTCATGGGCCACAGCCACGCCTTCCTGCTGGTTACGATGCAATTTACAGTAAGTACAGGGACATTCTCCCTGAGGCAAGTAGGGTGAAGTGCCTTGCCCAAAAACACAACGTCACATAGCCACAGCCGGGGTTCGAACTCACAACCTTCCCGATCATGAGGCCAACGCCTTAACCCGCTGAGCCATCTGACTCCTACACTACTGTGTACATACTCCCCCCTCCCTCCCCCTAGTTTTGATTCACACCCCTGATTCTGGTCAGTAGCTATCAGACAGTCTCGTCCGGACTCCCGGTCACCGACGCTTAACTCCACCCACAATCTGCTACATTGCATGCCAAGGGGCGGAGTCTCCAGAAATACCAGCTCAGCTCTCAACCCTCAAACCTGTTCCTCCCGCCTTTTCCCTCCCCTTCTACGTCAAATCGCCCCCTCCACCCCTCTTCCCCCTCCTCCCACCCCTCACTTTCCTGTCATTCTTCTGGCTAATTTTAGAACAAGGAAAATACTTGGTCCACATCTGCTTGCAATTCCAGTAAGAGTGATGTAGAGGGAGAGAGCGAGAGAGCGAGAGAGAGAGAGAAAGACAGAGAGAGAGAAACAGAGATGCAGAGACAGAGAGAGACATATAGAGAGAGACAGAGAGAGAGAGACAGAGACAAACAAGAGACAGACAGACAGGGAGGTATAGAAAAAAGGGGGGATGGGTGGCATGGATAGGGAAAGAGCACCCATTGACAATCAATCAGAGGTCAGCGGTCTCCCTGCCCTGATTGGCTGTGAACGCCACTCGATGTTGCAGGGCCTGTGCTGCTGCTGCAGTGATAGGCACCATGACCTCATTCTCTGTCTCCATTTTCACCCCCCCACACACACACACACCCACACACACCCTGTCACTCTGAAACACAAAAACACATCTTGACATGGCCACAATAGCCAGGGCCCAGAGAGTGAGTGAGTGTTTGTGTGTGATTATCCCATCGTAACAAAGCCTAAGAACACATGCAGTGTCACTGCCTGTCACCACTTTGTCTCCTGTTTCCTCCCTCCCTCCCTCCTGTTCTGTTCTCCCCTCCTTGGGTTTAGTTTAAGCGCTTCTTCTTAAGCACACCTGAGCTGTTTTGATCAGCCTTAAGTAGATTCACCTCACAGGCACAATGTGTGTGTGTGTGCATTGGTGCACGGGTGAGATCGAGCAGACTCCACTGAGTGAGTCTTGCCTTTGGTTGTGTGACAAATACTGTAAATAACATGAGAGCAAGCGGTGTTCTCTGTGTGTGTGTGTGTGTGTATTGTCCGAGCGTGTACTTCGGTGTATTCTCTCTTCAGGCGGCCTAAATAATCACCATTCATCCCCTGGTGTTACAGGCGTGCCTACTTTGATTCAGCGGGCACGCACTGTGCGCGCACACACACACACAAACAGTCATCGGAAGATAGTTTTTTTTTGTTAGGCTAACAGAACATTGGTATTATCACCCCCTCCTTGTGTGTGTGTGTGTGTGTGTGTGGAAAACGGTGACTATAAGCAGGGCTCAGATCCAGATCCATTAATTGGCGGAGCGATTGAATTAACGAGGCAGTGTGTCCAGGAGGGTTAGAAAAGGTCCGCCTGCCCATCTCTCTGTCTCCTGTCCTCCTCCATCTCTCTGTCTCCTGTCCTCCCTCCATCTCTCTGTCTCCTGTCCTCCCTCCATCTCTCTGTCTCCCTGTCCTCCCTCCATCTCTCTGTCTCCTGTCCTCCCTCCATCTCTCTGTCTCCTGTCCTCCCTCCATCTCTCTGTCCTCCTCCATCTCTCTGTCTCCTGTCCTCCCTCCATCTCTCTGTCTCCTGTCCTCCCTCCCTCCATCTCTCTGTCTCCTCTTCCTCCCTCCATCTCTCTCCTCTTCCTCCCTCTATCTCTCTGTCTCCTGTCCTCCCTCCATCTCTCTGTCTCCTGTCCTCCCTCCATCTCTCTGTCTCCTGTCCTCCCTCCATCTATCTGTCTCCTGTCCTCCCTCCATCTATCTGTCTCCTGTCCTCCCTCTATCTCTCTGTCTCCTGTCCTCCCTCCATCTCACTCCTCTTCCTCACTCAATATCTCTCCACTGCCTCCCTCCATCTCTCTCCTCTTCTCCATCAATATCTCTTCATCTCCCCCCCTCTCCCTCCCTCCATCTCCCTCTCTCCCTCTATATCCCCCCCAATCTCTCCCTCTCTCCATCTCCCTCCCCCCCTCATCTCTCCCTCCCTCCGTCTGCCTCGCGGGAGAGATTAGAATCCTCAGCTGGAGCAAATAAAGATGCGCGTTACGCAAGAGCCACGAGAAGAGAGGGAGTGATGTAACCACCAGGAGAGAGAGAGAGAGAGAGAGAGAGGGAGAGAGAGAAAGAGAGGGATGGGGGAGAGAAGGGGGAGAGAGAGAGAAAGAGGGGGGGGTAGAGTGGGAGAGAGAGAGGGGGAGAGAGGGGGAGAGAGAGCCGGAGAAGAGCCAGAGAGAGAGCCGGAGAGAGAGAGCACAAGAGAGAGTGAGAGACAGTGAGAGATATGCAGAAAGGAGAGAGGGTAAAACAGACAGACCCTAACCCTGCCTGACCCTAACCCTGGCTGATCCTAACCCTGGCTCACCCTAACCTGCCTGACCCTAACCCTGGCTGATCCTAACCCTGGCTCACCCTAACCCTGGCTGACCCTAACCCTGGCTGATCCTAACCCTGGCTCACCCTAACTCTGGCTCACCCTAACCTGGCTCACCCTAACCCTGGCTGATCCTAACTCTGGCTCTTCCTAACTCTGGCTCACCCTAACCCTGGCTGACCTTAACTCTGGCTCACCCTAACCCTGGCTCTTCCTAACTCTGGCTCACCCTAACCCTGGCCCACCCTAACCCTGGCTCACCCTAACCCTGGCTCACCCTAACCCTGACCCTGGTTCACCCCAGCGCTCACATATGGAAGTGGGTCCCAGGAGTCCGGTCCGCCCCTGTCCGCCCCAGACCACTTCAGACAACCAATGTTCTTTCAAACAGTCATGTTTCCCTGGGTAACAGAGTCCAGCCACAACAACCAAGCCCCCAAACCCTCTTACTGACAGAGAGACCGAGAGAGAGAGACCGAGAGAGAGGACGACCGAGAGAGAAACAGAGTGAGACGGAGTGAGACAGACACAGAGAGAGGTGCAGCAGTGAACTTTGTCCCCTCTCCCAGCTGACTGGCTGTTGTTATGTAAGAGCAGAGTGCACACACACTAGTTCCCCTGCACCACTGAACTACTGATAACAAGCAGCACTACCAGCCGACCACACAGGTCTGGAACCAGGCCAGGCTGACACACACACAGTCACCTTTCACACACAAACACACACGCGATGCAACAGTATCAGATCCACACACACAGTATTGTTCCTGAAGCCTATTGAAAAGGGATGAGAGAGGGTGTTGAATGGCTGGGAATCCCCAGCAGAGAACACTGAGGTGGCCTAGGGTTACACACACACACAACGCAGCACCTGACTCACACCCGCACACACCAAAACAAAGGTTAGTGGTCCAAGGCTGATATCCTACACACACACCTGTGCTGAACTGCACAGGCCACCAATGGGTGACTCAGTCTCTGTAGTGTCGTGTCCAACTACCTACATGACACCTCCACAACCACCCACCACACACACACAGTAAACACACCACCCACAGCACACACACAGCAAAGTACACCACCACCCACCCACAGCACAGATCCCACACACACAGCGCAGACTCACACACACACACCCTCACAACACACACACACACACACACTTACACACACAGCTCACACAGCACACACAGACACCCTTCTGAGCCCTCCAAGTATTTCAAGGAGAAGGCAGCACACACTCACAGACACACGAACCTGGAAGCAGTTTATCCAACTCCCATCACACCTACAGAGAGGAGGGAGGACCAGGGACTGGCTGAGGGATATGTGGGCACGACTTAGTGTGTGTGTGTTGTGTGTGGTGGGGGGGGGGGGGGGGGGGGACCGACTACAACACAATGGCTCCAGTGTGAGTGTGGGCAGGCAGTAGGCAGGTGCACGGCTGCCTGGTGTGTGTGTGTGTGGTGTGTGTGTGTCTCTCTTCTCTCTCAGGAACACTGAGTCACTTCCAGTACTGCCCTCTTTCTCTCTCTCTCCTCATCTCTGCCTCCCTCCCTCTCTTTCCCTCTCTCTCTCCTCATCTCTGCCTTCCTCCCTCTCTCTCCCTCTCTCTCCTCATCTCTGCCTCCCTCCCTCTCCCTCTCTCTCTCTCTGATTATGCCGGCTGCTCCCCTCACCCTCTCCTCTTATTCAATTGACCCCATGAGTCCTTCTTTCCCTCTCCCTCCCTCCCTCCCCCTCTCATGTTCCTGGTACAGTGTTTCTCTCTGCATGGTCAGGAGATTCAAATCTCACAGGCTCACTGTTCCCTTCATCATAAACTCCAATCCCCTAAAACAACCTTGTGTGTTTTGAGTGAGTGTGTGTGTGTGTGGGTGTGCACGCGCAAGCCTTTGTGGTGTTACATAATCGCACTGAGCCACTTCTGATGCTAGAAAATTGCCCTGGATAAAACTATTGTGACCCAGAGCTGTGCTGGCGAGCGCGCAAACACACACACACACACACACAAGCTTAACACAACAACACACACCAGGCCGGACGAGCAGATTACACACTCACGAGGAGCCGGGCGAGAGAGGGAGGATGTAAACACTGGAGAGAGAGAGGGGGCAGAGAAAAGGAGCGACGGTTTATAATCCAAATAAAAGGGGGGAGGAGAAGGAGGACAATATAGAGGAGGAGGAGAGATGGACGCTGAGAGGAGAAGGAGGAGGAGAAGAGGAGGAGAGAGTAGAGCTGACGCTGAGAGGACGAGGAGGAGAGTAGAGCTGGATGCTGAGAGGAGGAGTAGGAGAGAAGGAGGTGAGTATAGCGGGACGCTGAGAGGAGGAGGAGATGCTCTGTGCTGGGTGGAACCAGAAACCAGGTGTGTGTGTGTGAGAGTGTGTGTGGTGCAGGGTCAGAGTGTTTAACAGGCCCAGCGGGGGGAGCACAGTGACGTCTGTCTGGCAGAACGCTAGCATGAGAGCCACACACTCCTGGACCAATCAGGGATGAGAGGCTGTTTTCAGAACAGTTGACGTCTTCTGTGTGTACAGGTGAGGGTGAGGGTGTGTGTGTGTGTTGTGTGTGTGTGTGAGTCCACAGAGAAAAGTATGCAATGCAACGCTGATGGCCAGCTTTGTCATTAAAGTTTAATCACTCTGCTTTCCTAAAATACCTCCCCAATGATCTATGCATATTCACTCCCTGGCTGGCCAAAAGGCATCAAACACACACACCTCTGGGGAGACAAGCACACCCAAGTGTGTCAGATGATGAACAATGGCCTGTGATTATTTGTGTGGCAAAAGATCTGGTATCGAATCGAGCGTTTGTCCTCTGTGCGTGTGTGTGTTTGTGTGGTGTATGTGTGTGTGCTGGTCAAGTTAGTATTTAAGGAGGTAGTCAGAGGAGTAGTCTAGCGGGAGGAGAGGGAGAACAGCGAGGGAAGAGGGGGTGAGGTGGTGCAAGAAAAGCAGTGAGGGAGGAGGGTGCAGCAGGAGGGGGAGGAGGAGAGAGCTAATAGCTAATGGAAGTGGAGCTGCCCCTGGAGTACAGGCGAAGGGATTGGTGACAGTGAGATGATGGGAGAGTACTGGAGGAGAGAGTGCGGGAGGGAGGGGAGAGAGGTGGGGGGGGGGGCCTGGAGGGGAGAGGTGGGGTCAATCGATGTTTTTAAAGGTTTCACTTCCCTGCAGGGACCCTGGAAAGTAACCCGCTCCTCGCGGGCACGCTCAGTCCGACAGCGAGCCTGTTTCTGGTGCGCCAGCACACACACACCACACTCAGAGTTCACCGCCGCTGCAGTAAACTCCACACTATTCAAGGGGTTTTGATAATAATACCTCATTTAGCAGACATTTTATCCAAAGCGACTCACATTAAGTACAGGGACATTCCCCCTGAGGCAAGTAGGGTGAAGTGCCTTGCCAAGGACACAACCTCACATAGCCACAGCCGGGGTTCGAACTCACAACCTTCCCGATCATGAGGCCAAAGCCTAAACTGCTGCTGATCTGACTCCCATGCCGAAACACACGCAGACATCATGATGGTGAACACACTTTTCCCCTGATGTCCCAGGATAACATATTCATACACACACTCTCCCGCCGTGGACAATTTGTGCCAAGTGAAAACATTAGTCCCGTCCCCCCACCCCCCCCCTTAGTGAAGGCCCTACCCTAGTTATACACACACACGTCAAACAGCACTCTAAGCTCAGACTCACACCGTTTGGAATGACTTAGCTCAAAGTTCGTTGAAAACGAACACGTTCCTAAGGACAGGTCTGCACAGAGAGAGAGGGGGAACATGAGAGACATGAGGAGAGAAGCAGAGAGGGGGGGGCAGAGAGAGGCAGAGGGAGACAGAGAGAGAAGCAGAGGAGGCAGAGATAGACAGAGGAAAAAGGGAGGAGAGAGAGAGAGACTGGTTGAAAAGAAGCTCTTCCAAACGTGATCTTGCATTCCTTCCATGGGTTGGAGGGGGGTGGGGACGGAGCAGGGGGAGAAAGACGAGGAGGAGGAGGGGAGGGGGGGTGAGAAATAGAGGGACAAAGTTTAAGGCGGCGCCAGACGGCATTTCAGGTTCTCAGCAGCCGACCACCACACACACACACACCACACACACACTGTAAGGGGCACACAGTAGTCCTTTGGTGACTTCCATCCTCCATTTGCCCCCCCCCAGTCCAGCAGACAGGCAGATTCTCAGATATAAATAGAGCCTGTGAGAGGCTCCTTGTGCCTGTCTTCCTCCAGGCCTCAGAGAGGTCACACCAGGGTGAGGGAGCCCAGAGCCTCCCACAGCCCAGCCCAGGGCAGCCCCAACAATTCATGCCTGCCTGCCTCCACAATGCAGCATGCTTTCTCTCTCTCTCTCTCTTCTCTCTCTCTCTCTGTGTGTGTGTCTCTCTCTTTCTGTCTGTCTCTCTCTGTGTGTATCTCTCTCTCTGTGTGTCTCTTTCTCTCTCTCTGTGTGTGTGTCTCTCTCTCTGTCTCGCTCTCTGTGTGTGTGTCTCTCTCTCTCTGTGTATCTGTCTCTCTCTGTGTCTGTCTTTCTCTCTCTCTGAGTGTCTCTCTCTCTGTGTGTGTCTCTCTCTGTGTGTGTCTCTCTCTCTGTCTGTTTCTCTCTCTCTCTGTGTCTCTCTCTCTCTGTGTCTCTATCTCTCTTAGTGTGTCTCTCTCTCTGCGTGTGTGTCTCTCTCTCTCTCTCACACACAGCCTTCACCCCTTACCTGAACACTTGAGTTCAGTCAGTTCAGATGTGCAAAACTATCGAGTCTCTCTGAGGTGAATCGTGACATCATCCCTCCAGTACCACAACACATCTCATCCGCTAATGTCTCCCCCCTAATGATCATCTCCCCCCCCTCCACCCCGTAACCAGCAGTTATCCAGGTTAATCTAAGAAGATTAGGGGTATAAATGACAGTGTTGCTATAAATGGGCCCTGGCCATTGACAAATACAGCACAAGCTCTGGGTTGAGGATTAGGGCGCGACTACCACCAGTGTGTGTGTGTGTGTGTGTGTGTGTGTGTGTGCCTCAGGGGTGAACCAAGGCTGCTCTGGGTTACAGCGGTGGTGTGAGCTCTGGTCGGCCCTCCTGATTGGCTGAGCAGGCATTAGATGCAAAGTGAGGGCGGTCAGAGACGGGGGGCAGACGAGGACACGGTCAGCACTACTCCCAGAGATTTCACAATCAAGTCTCAACCAGGATCAGGAAGGATAGAACTCAGCCTGCCTTTACGTGATCCTGCAGGTGTGTTAGGGGGGCTTGGGGGGGGGGGGCTGGATCAGGGGAAATGTGGAGGTGTGTGTGGGTTTCTCTGAGCTTCATGTTCCTGAGGTGCGACAATCCCAGCATGCTAACACGCACAATCTAGTCATGATGCAGATCCTTCCTGTATGACGCTCCAAACAGCTCTAACACAGCTCCAATACAGCCTTAACACAGCTCTAACACAGCCCCAACACAGCTCCAACACTGTCTCAACACAGCTCTAACACAGCTCCAACACAGCCCCAACACTGTCTCAACACAGCCCCAACACTGTCCCAACACACCCCAACACAGCTCCAACACTGTCTCAACACAGCTCTAACACAGCTCCAACACAGCCCCAACACTGTCTCAACACAGCTCAACACTGTCCAACACAACCCCAACACAGCTCCAACACTGTCTCAACACAGCTCTAACACAGCTCCAACACAGCCCCAACACTGTCTCAACACAGCCCCAACACTGTCCAACACAACCCCAACACAGCTCCAACACAGCTTCAATACAGCCCAACACTGTCCCAACACAGCCCCAACACTGTCCCAACATAGCTCCAGCACAGCTCAAAACACTGTCCCAGGACACCTCCAACACGGTCCCTACACACTAGGGCTGTCAAAACTGCTCAAAAATGACATTCGAATATTCGAATATTCCCCACACATGTATTCGAATATATTCGAATATTCCCCACACATGTATTCGAATATATTCGAATATATTCGAGTTTCCCGGTGGGCATTAGGCACGTCAATAACATGACAAATTATAAAACGAGGACATAACTACTTGTATGGGTAATATATTTAAGTTAATTTAACAACATATTACCTACACAAAAATAAGTAGATGAACTAATGTCCAAGACTGCAGACCTTGGCCTCTCGCTCGCACACACGCACTTTTTCTTTCTCTCTCTCCCGCACAGTCGCGCTCTGCGCATAGCGGTTTAAATGAACGACAACATAAACAAATGCTGATTGTTGATTCAGGTTTTGTGCAATAAATTGAAGGTTGCGATTCTTGTCCAAATCCAAACAGTCTTGCCTGCTGCCGCTGTTTTTTGTGGGGGTTTTTTACATTCGAATATACATTTTCATATTCGAAATTCGTTTTTTAAACACTATTCGAATATATATTCGAATATAGAATATTTGTTGACAGCCTACTACACAGTCCCAACACAGCTCAACACAGCTCTAGCACAGCTCCAACACGGTCCCAACACAGCTCTAGCAAAGCTCCAACACGGCCCCACAACACGGCCCCAACACAGTCCCAACAAATCTCCAACACAGCTCTAGCACAGCTCCAACACTGTCCCAACACAGCTCCAACAAAGATCCCCAAAACTCTGCCAGGTGGTTTCATCTCCTCTGCATCTAAACGCCCTCTGTTACACTACCACCCAGATGTACGCACGCACACACACACACGCACACACATACACACACCCCTAATGCAACTCGATCCAGGCAGCCTGCTACACACTGATCCCTCAACTGAAGCAGGTACACAACATGAGGAGATACCCCCCAACCCCCGTGTGTGTGTGGGCCCTGTTTCTAGCAGGCTCTGTGTTCGTGTGAGATGTGAGAAAGGGTTGTTTGTGTGTGAGAATCATGTTTATGTGAGTATCCGAACGTGTAAGAGAGAGATAGAGAGATAAAGAGAGCGATAGAGAGATAGAGTGTGTGTTTTCCCAGAGTATATAATGCAAGACAGCCGGCAACTATTAACATTCTAAGCAGGAATGTGGGAGGTCCAAGAATTCCAATAAAAGGCAGCAGTGTGTGTGTGTGTGTGTGTGGTACACCAACACATGTGCTCTGGAAAAGAACGCACCCTGATCTTTCAACTGGCATCCATACCTACCCTGCCAACATGACTAGCCTTCACACTACGGCCAATTAGGCTTTCAGCTGTGTGGCCCAGAGCAGCAGCCATTACTGGGCAGAAAACCCCTTCCACAGAGGTCAGACAGAAGCAATCGAGTCTATATCCAAGCGCTCCACAGAAGAAGAACCATAATGAGCGCTCACGATCAGCCCGAGGCGAACGCTCTTAAGCCAAAACTCTGCTCACCAGAGGAGCTTTATTTAACCACATCGCCTCTGACACACTCCAGAAAACAATTTCATCGATCGGTCGCTTATCGCCCTTGATAATCTATACTGCTCTTGGTTGGAACGGCCCGGGCTTCTAATGCAGAGGGAAATGGACCGTGGTGGTCAACCGTGGTCAAGGGTAAACGTTTGGCGCGAGCTGCGGTGTCAAGGGCGGTTGCGGTCTCTCTCCCTCCCTTCATTAGCGGTGCATGGTTGAGTCCATTGTGTCCTTTTAGTCACATTCCTGCCTGATGTACCACCACTTCCACAGGCCTGGGCCCCGCTAACCGCCAGCGATCTGTCACCACATCATACCTAACGGAGTCAGATGGCTCAGCGGGTTAGGGCGTTGGCCCTGTGATAGGAAGGTTGTGAGTTCGAACCCTGGCTGTGGCTATGTGATACTGTGTCCTTGGGCAAGGCACTTCACCCTACCTGCCTCAGGGAGAATGTCCCTGTACTTACTGTAAGTCGCTTTGGATAAAAGCATCTGCTAAAAAGGATGAGATGTTAACGGACGCCTGCAGGACCTTGTCCGAGGCAGAGGAAAGATACTGTTTCAAAAGCAGCTCATGATCTGCTGCGTGACAGCAGCGGGAGATTGGGAGTTTCTTTTCTCAGAGTCGACGCACTAGAGGAATTCAACAGACAACTTCTATCAACTCGATCAACTTCCATCGACAGATAACCTGTCATCTGATCGTGAACGCGACTTCGCAAACTCGTTAGAGCGTCCCCTGCCTCTTCCTGTGTCTTCCAGCTGGCTGCCAATCCAACGTGGAGGAAAGGGAGGGGTTAACCCAGGGTCTTCACACACAGTCAACTAATAAACTCTTTCATACTCTCCCAACAACCCCCCCCCCCCCCCCCCCCCCACACACGCAAGAGTGCGCGCCCGCTCTCTGCGCCGTGTCAAACCCCACCACCACCGCAGCCCGGCCGCGCTGCTCCCGGTCATTATCAGTACAATGGGAGATCCCTGGTCCCATAGGCCCCATAGGCCCCATAGGCCCCCCGCACAATCCCCCCCGCAGCCTGACCCACTCCCCTATTGTCCCCGCAACACACTCAGGCAAGCCCAAGCTCACTCACACACCCACACACACACAATAGATACTCCAGAGCTGCAGGTCCCACCAGCCACCCCCATACAAAGACACACACTAGTCCTTATCCCATCAGAGAGGACCCAAACACAGGGAGGGAGGGGGGAGGGAGGGCCCAGAGAAGTGGGGAGAGACGGACAGAGAAGGGGCAGGGAAACTTTCCTATCACAAAATCGCCAATATCAAGAGTGTGTGTGTGGAGAGAGCCTGAGTCCTTATCACTGGAGGCTGATGAATCATTAGCACAACCTTTGATCTGGAAACATGGAGGGTCAGGAGGATTCAAGCTAGCCTGCTACGGGCCTCGTCAACAGGTCAGGACCAGCCCCCGCTAGGGCCAGGCCTTCAGGCTCATGTGGTCCATTTCCAGGCCTTCACCTGGGGAACTGGTCTGGAATTACAACCTGAACGTTCTAGAATTAGAGAGGTCAGATGGCACAGTGGGTTAAGGCGTTGGCCTCATAATTGGAAGGTTGTGAGTTCGAACACCGGCTGTGGCTACGTGACGTTGTGTCCTTGGGCAAGGCACATCACCCTACTTGCCTCAGGGAGAATGTCCCTGTACTTAATGTAAGTTGCTTTGGATAAAATGAATCAATGTATATAAATTACAACCCCAATGTTCTAGAAGCCTCTGTATTTTATGAGGCTGCTGGGCAGTTATGATTCGTGACTTTGAGCCATGCGCAGGCTCAAAGGAAACGGGAAAGATCCATTACCTCAGCGAACACACACGCTCTATCAGCACGCTTGTCTAGCCAGGCCTGGCCCTCTTCACCCTCCTCACCCTCCTCTTCCTCTGGCTAACACACGCTTGTGAACAACGCGGATCGTTGGGAAGCGAGAGATCAAAGGAAGTCTCCGGTAACGACCGAAACACAGAGAGGAGAGAGATTATACGGGCGGGAAAAATAATCCTTCAACATCGATGCCTAACAGCGCACCCAGGAATTTAGTCTTTATGTAACCTATAAATAATCACGCATGTACATCCGATTTATGTATTTTCTCATTCCGTAAATGTGCCACATCTTCGATTGCCCCACCCTGGCGGTTGTCACCTAGGTAACCAGGGGTTAAAGACAGATATGGCTTGGATGAAAGCCCTTTAGCAGAAGCAAGCAGACATGCAATAAGAGATCACAACAGCCGGGATTAAAGTGTTTCAATAAAGCTACTATTTATAGTCTCTCGTCATTAGGTTGGCTTTTCGGTTAGATAATGACCATGTGAATGTGAACCAGTGTTTGTCAACACAGTGGAACAGGGAGAACACACGTACACAGCGCGCGCACACACACACATATTTCTGCATAGTTATGGCTACACTCTTCAGTCCAAACACACTCCGGCGTCAAGCAGCAAAGAGGTTCTTCGTCAAAGGGCCACTTGTGGCGGGGTGTGTGTGATGTCACAGCCCCCCCCCCCCCCCCCCCCAGGATTTGTTGCTCTGGGGAGGGGGCGCGCTGGAATGTGGCAGAGGGGACGGATGGGGGAGGGGCGCGGGCCCCGGGGGTGAGAAACGTCTGGCGGTCGGCCTGCGTCAGTCACAGGCGTGTTCTGAGTGCTAGCCTAGCGACGAGCAGCGTTCCTGCAACACAGCTCCTGCTAGCTGTGTTAGGCTGGGTGTTACACAGTCATAACTTAATACATAATGCCCCCCCACCCCCCAAAAAATATCGTAAGCCTTGGTTTTTGGGGGAGGGGGGGGCTTTGCTCCACAAGTGGTGGGTGGGGAAGGGGTGGATGTTTAAGGATTTCAGAAAGGAGAATGTGCGGTGTGCACATGCTCCAACAACAGCTGACTACAGGACTTTTTTCAACCAATAGGAAGCACCGCTGGCTTCCCCTCCCTGACGGAAACATACCTGACGCATCAAAACACGGCAGCTCACCCACTTCTTTACCAAATCACATAAACACCAGGTGAGGGGCGGTCGAGTAAGGGCATGTTAGCGCCTCTCTCCCTCTGCTTTCTCTCTCTCTATCTTTCCATCTCTCTCCTGCATTCTCTTTTTCGTCTCTCCCCCGCAGGACAAAATACACCAAGAATATAATGAAACGTATATAATAGTACTCCACTACCAAATCAGAACCACTCATATTCCTCAAACTCACAACCTAATATAATTTCTATTGCGATGGGGGGGGGGGGGGGGGGGGGGGGGGGCACAACTGTTACTCGCTTCCTCTACCCCTGGTGTACAGTACAACAGCCTTACAACAGATTTGCATTTCCAATTCGCCCGGAAAAGTCAGGTGTTGGTTGCATCAAGTGTAAACCACAACGAGAGCGACCGAGGTAGAAAGTGTCACCATTCCACTGATTCTCAATGAGACGCTGCGTTTGGACGCTGATCGAGTTACTAGATAAGAGATACATTTACATGTTAATTACGCCGTAAAGTGGGGGTTGATCCAGGTGTGGGAGCACTTTCGGGAAACAAAAGACCAAACTAGATTTTTTTTGTGGATTCGATTTAGATTTATTTCTATCCAGCTATGCTAAGATAGACAAGCGTTCATGGACCATTTAGGCCTCTCATTACAAAACAGGTATACCAATGTAAATATGTATAGATTTGGTTTTGTTTGGGTTTGTTTAAACGGTGAAGGTAGTTTTTCAGAGAACTTCCTGCAGCACATATGGAACACACGTTCTGAAACACAATCGATCCCATATCAAACATAATGAGAGGCTGAGAGTTTGATATCTTCCTCTGACGCACACAAATGGAGGGATTCATGAGAGCGACCCACTAACACTGACCGTGAAGAGAAATAAGATGTTCTGAGAACGGATGCTCAAATCAGACCCCACAGTATTCACGGTGCCCATGTGCAACAGGTTTGGAAAAACTCATTCCACAACTGTACTGGGCAGCGATTCCTATGTTCAATGGTCAATGCATGAGTGTGTATGAACATGAGAAGACCTGTAGTCCATCTGGATCTCCATCCATCTTAGTACTGACCTTGCTGTGGCCTTTTACAGACGCGTCCAAAACACGCCGAGCCTTCAAGTAAAAACGTGTTCCTACATATTTGGATTTCACCCAATTCATTTCACCGAATTATTTCTGGGGGACATTTGAAGACAAACTATGCATGGCTAATTTGAAACATGTTTATTATGTTGTTGTTATTATTATTGATTATTACTAAGGTTTAAGCACAATAGACTGAAGTCCTTCACACAAAAGCTCCATCACGTCTTTGACAGAAAACCTACATGGTGGTTTTACATGGTTTGTGTTTCCAATTCCAGATATTCTAACTTTGAAGTAACTAATAACCATCGAGCCAAAACTAGAAAACAGATCAATCACAAGTATTGTGGACTTTAGTTAACTTGACTTAAAGACTTTGACAACATGACTGCTGCTGTTACTCCGGTGTTGAACTTTCACTTCTCTCTCAGTGAAATATTTGACGTTCTTTTTTAACGTTAAACCAGGAGAATATTTCAGAATAAAACAGCAGCCCAACTACTTATTGCCCCCCTCGGGGTAGCTTGGGTACTTTTACACAAACTTACCATTGTCTCCAGGAGTTTTCATGTTGATTGTGGTTGATTGTCTGATCCAAGCAGATCAACTTGAGTTGTTGAAAGGAGGAAAAGTCTGTTTCAGTCTTTCCAAGCTTTGGAAACAACGAGGGTGGAAAAACGGTCACGAAAAACTTTCCGTTGTTCTACCATTCAGCGGGTCCCTCCGGTTCTTTCGATCCCAAACTTAACTTAAAAAACGACCCGTTTCCCAAACTCAAGCGGACCCCGGCGATCGAGTGAGATTTCCCGGATCCCACCGTGTCTCTAAACCTCGCTGATGGCTGCTCGTCCCGCCGCCAACGTCGAACCCGTTGAGGTCGAGTTCCAGGAGGGGAAACAACCGTCAAACCGTCCCGAGTCCAGCCGATAAAAACCTCCCTCTCCGCCAAGCTTTTCCTTCTTTTACAAATAACTACTTTTATCTTCACCAACTGCCGCGCTGCTGTTCACTCCGTCTCCATAACATCTTCCTTATTTTTCTGCCATGTCGTCGCTATAAAAGAAGCTTTAATATGCGGTTAGCCGCTCCGTCGACACTCTTCTTTACGGACTTTTCAACAACAGAAAAAAAAACTGCTTCTTCCTCCACTCTCACTCCCTCACCGCGCTCTGGCTCCTCTCTCCTCCCTCCCCCCCCCCCCCCGCTCCTCGAGCTCGGGTGTCGTGTTTCGCTCTCTTTCTGCACGGGGCCGCCCACACGGAGGGGAGGGGGGGGGGCTAAAGGCGGGTCACGCCTACTCACCACGAGCCGGGGGCCCGCGTCACTGCAGCACGCGGCGTTGCCTTGGAGACCGCCACAGACACGCTGCCGTGGTGACATCATATCCGCCGTTCTACGATCGTTTATAAAAGCGCGAGAGGTAGTGAGACTGGCCTTCGTCATCCTCCTTTTAACGTCAATCACAAGGACTTTTTTTCTCCCTTCTAATGATGCCTCTCAATTAATGGTAATTAGATGACTTGTCCCCACGTCTTCTTAGATAACTTAGTTGAAAATAAGATTGGCTTAGATCGTGCGAGGAATAACAGTGTGTTCATTAATGCTTAAGTTTTACCCAAAGTGACGCACAGCAGTCTCCGCAGGGGGTATCTGAACGTGGAGCGGTTTGATCAGTTTGATCTGCTGTTGAATGTTCTACCACTGAGCTATAACCCAACACTAGGCATCAGTTTGTTGACGAAAATCCACCAAAACAAACATGAAGATGACCTGTTCCTGTTCCGCTGCTCTCGTGAACCGTGACTTTATTAACTGTTAATTAGAATACTTGATTAACTATTAAATCTGAACCAATCAACCGGTGTGTTTGGCTTTCTTACACACACACACACACACACACACACACACACACACAAGTTACACACACACAAGTTTTAGTCACAGAGGACCAACCTCAATCAGACACCCCCTGACAATGTGTGAGACTGTTCTAGAAAGGTGATCTATATTACTGCAGGACAAGCCTGAACTCTTAGAAGACAGAGGTGACTTTTGGTGTCAACTAAGTGATTTCATATAAATCCCACTGTGTGTGTGTGTGTGTGAGGCGCCCATGCGAAGCTATGGACAACATTAGAGTGTGTCGTCAGACGTGACCGATGAAGTGTGTCTCCTTTTTTTTTTTGCCTCTTCGTACACCCACACCTGTTCGTACGGCAGGGCCATTCATTCACACAGCAACAGGGAGGAAGTGTGTGTGCGTGCGCACGTGTTCAATGCATTCTAAGTAGGTGCCTTCATGCTTGTGTGCGTGTGTGTCCAGCCATGTCAACGAACACAACGAAGTGTCGAAAAACAAAGTAAACAATGTCCCCAGATGCTGGCCTGGCGTCCCTGCGGTGTGATTTACCAACAGGACCTCTCTCCTGTTCGCTGACCATTCTTCTTCTGTTGCTTCAGGAAATGCACTGCGCCGGCCAAGATAAGCATCGCAGAGCCAGGAGAGAAGAGAGAGAGCGTCTGTCTGGGGGGCCGAATCCTCACATCCAGGAAATGTAAAGGGACGGGGGGTCCGTCCTGGTGTCCCCTTCAGCAGGAAAGGGAGAACAGTGGGCCGCCCGCCCTGGTTTTTTCCCACGCTGGTGTTGGGACCAGGAACGATAAACCTGTGTGCAAGTGGAGCTTTTGAGGATGGTACCCCCCCCCTCCCCCTCATCCTTTCTATACCCCTCTCTGTATGTTTCCTCTAATATTTTCCACTTGGCAGCTATGACTGGCCAATATACTTTTACTTGAAACATCTACTTCATCTTTTTTTTATCCGGTTTCTTTTACTTAATGTTCTCAGTCATGTTCCTTGGTTTCCTCTCTTCTGTCACCCACCTCTTCCACAATCTATCTCAACGCTCTCTTTCAGTTGAAGAGCTCTTCAACATCCCCCCAAGCTCTTCACAAAGGAAGTATGGCTGGAGAGATGAGAGGGAGCGGGAGAGAGGAAGAGAGCGATAGAGAGAGCCTCGGAGAGATGCACGGTGAAGTAGGGGGGAAAGGGAACAGGATGGTGGATGTGGAAGTGATGAAACAATGAAATTCAATGGAGACGACAAGTAGAGTTCCTTCTCTTTTCTGAATATCATTTTGTATCTGTGTGTGTCTGTGTGTGTGTTGTTGTCCTTCTCTGATTGTGCGTGCGCGACCGACGTCTTTCAAAAGGTGCCCTGGCGCAGCCCAAGTCGCCGTGGAGATCGTCAGAAAAATCAGAACAGCACGGAACATTCCGAACACTGATAAACATAGTTCTTCCCTCACACCCTCCCTCAACCCTCCTCCTCCTCCCTCTCTCCGGCTGTCCCTCTTCTGTTCATCCACCTCTCTCCCTTTTCACTTGATCTCACTCCCGTGTCCTCCCCCCTTTCCTCATCCAGGCCCTCATTCTCTCTCTCTCTCTCTCTTTCTCTCTCCCTCTCTCTCTCTTTCTCTCTCTCCCTCTCTCTCTCTGTCTCTGTCTCTCCCTCTCTCTATCTCTCCCTCCCTCTCTCTTTCTCTCTCTCTCTCTCCCTCCCCTCCCTCTCTCTTTCTCCCTCTCCTACTCTGTCACCCTCTGTTGCCATCCTCCGTCCTTTCCTACGCCTCGTTCTCCTCCGAGCGTTCTATTATTTACTATTATTCTCTCCCTCCCTCACTGGTTGTTCAACCACACAATGCTCACAAGGCTGGGTGCAGTCACTCAGTGACATATGGAACTTTATTGAATCAACTCTCAAGTCTGATTAGTCAACAAACCTTAAACTTTTATGCAATGTGTGTGTCATCATGATAATATTTTTACAAAGCCGTAGTCTGTATTAGCATTGAAACGATGGCGAACATGTCAGTGTAATGTGTGTGTGAGACAGTACTCACGGCCCGTCCATCCCAGCCCAGCCCAGCCTGGATGTGTGGGGGATCTGTGGCTGCAGGTGGGTGATGTTAACTGGCTGGCTGGAACTGGTCCACATGAGGTGTTTAATAGGAAAAGTAACTTCTAACTTAAAGAACATTTTGTGTGTGTGAGAGTGTGTCAATAGGGGGCGGTGCCTATCGAAGTGGAAACTCCCTTCAAAGCATTCTGATAGGCTGGCCATGTAGATAGGAGGCACACCATAGAAAGCATGCATGCATGCGTGTGTGTATGTAGGTGTGTATGTGTGTGTGTGTGTGTGTGTCTTGCCTCAGGTTGTCAGATCGTCTCCCTGGTTGTTGTTTTTTCCCGCCCCTCTCTCTTCATCATCTCCTCCTCTCTGTCTTTGTGTGCCGCCCCCCCCGTCTCTAATCAAAGTGACAGACAGACGCTGCGGAGAGAAAGAAGGACAGAAAGAAAAGAAGAAGGGGAGATTTGGAGCAGCGGGGGGGCGGGGAGGCGCTCTCAGACACACCCCAGCCCCCCATGGACACCCCACCCCCCCTGGACCAGGCCCGCATCCTCCCTCCCCATCCACACCGACGCGTCTCCTTCTCCTCCCCTCTCCCCTCCCCCTCAACTCCCCCCCAACCAATCACATCCCCTCGACCCTAAACCCTGTGTGAACCACAGAAGGAGATCGAGATCTAGAAGATCAGACCATAAGAGGATCACTTAAGACCCTCCCACCACTCTCCATTGTCCTGCAACTAGCATGAACAGTTGCTTACAAAGAGATGGTACACTCTTAACATAACCCAGGGGTCGGCAACCCTGGTCCTAGGGAGCCACTGTCCTGAAGATTTTACCTGTTTCCCTGCTACAGCTCTGTGGAAGCCTCATAATTACCCTTCATTAGAATCAGGTGTGCTAAAGCAGGGAAACATCTGAAGTCTTCAGGACAGTGGCTCCCTAGGACCAGGGTTGCCGACCCCTGACATAACCTAACATGACTTCACCTGAAACCCAAATGATCAACCTCATTATCATCAGTCATCCAATCGCCTACCGGCGTTAGCGCTCGGCAACCACATCCTCGGATGCCGTCGTTCAGCAGGTCCGCGTCTTCTGGTCTGCTAGCCCTGGTGTCCCAGCTGAGGCCCACCCTGCCTCCAGTCCAGACTGAAACACAGTGGTCCTCCAGTCCAGATCCTAATGCATCCCAGCTTCCTCTGCTCTCTGCCAGTCCCACACAGATGGCTCCTGTCAGTGTAATTACCATGGACTAATGGGTGTGGTGTCTCTCTCGCTAGTGGCCCCTGTAGGCGGACGCACACCTAAAAACACGCGAGCGCACACACACACACGCCTACAGACATTAACACGCATCCCAGAACACGTGGACGCAAACTGAATTAAGGAACCAGTGGCAACCGAGGAGGCCGGAGCAGAATGTCTGGTTTGTGAGATGCGAGACAGAGAGGTGAAGTACACACAAGGTGTTTGATGACGTGAAACATGCTCACACACTCCCACACACACACACTCTCACAGACACACTCACACACTCTCACACACACTCTCACAGACACACTCGCACACACACTCTCACACACACTCACAGACACTCTCTCACACACACTCTCACACACACTCTCACAGACACACTCACACAGACACACTCTCACACACACACTCTCACACACACTCTCACACATACACACTCTCACACACACACACACACACACACTCTCAAACAGACACACTCTCGCACAGACATACTCACACACACACGCTCACACACTCTCTCACAGACACACTCTCACACACACACACTCTCTCACAGCTGAGGATCTGTTTGCTCTGAGAGTATCGACCTTGATTTATTTAGTCACGAACGTTAACCATAATAAAGCTTACAATGTTAACGCACTAAATGAATGACAACACTCTGAGCTCTTTCACTGTACTTTCCAATCATTCCTGTGCAAAATAAAAACAAGTTTTGCTTTCCCGATGAAAAAGGTAAAAGAGAGAGAATTGGGTTGGCTAAGAGAGAGAGAGAGACCACAGGAGGAGAGGCTAAAAGAATGAAAGAGTTTGGCAGTTGAAAGGATAACGGGCTTCCATATTGTTAGGGTGGCAGTTGATGTCCCAACAGGAAAGAAAAGGAAAATAAATTGCGAGAAAAAAAAAGAAAGAGAGAGAGAGAGAGGGGCTAAGTAGACGGAGAGAGTGAAGAGTGGGGAGAGAAGGAGAGATTCAATGGGCTCTTTGTCATCAAAGAAGTTGTTTATTTTCAAGCCTGCCTCTCCAACCGTTCGAAATCACATTCACACCATCGCTCTCTCGCTCATCCTTCCTTCCCGTCCCTCAGACGCTCCCTTATAGGATTCGATCCAGAGTCAGTTTTGGAAACAACTTGAATCATCTTGAACCAATTCATCTCCTAAATCAGTCAGTCTGTGTGTTTGTGCGTCAGTCAACATTCTCCAGAATTTTCCCCTGCAGTTCCACAGGGCCAGTGGGCACAGCGCGACAACAGCCACCCTGCACATCTCCTCTCTCTCTCTCTCTCTCTCTCTCTCTCTCTCTCTCTCTCTCTCTCTCTCTCTCTCTCTCTCTGTCTGTCCCTATCGCTTTCTCTTTCCTTCTCTCTCTCTAGCTCTCCCTCCCTTCCCTCCCTCTCTCCCAGCTGGTATTCGCACATGAGTAATGGGATTACCACAGCGAGAGGGGGGAGGAGGGGAGGACATAGAAGGGAGGGCAGAGTGACTGTGGGCAGAGGGCGAGGGAGACGGAGGAAGAGGGGGGTCAGAGTGTGCCAAGGAGTGGGGGTGGGGGGGGTGGGGGTGTAATTAAGGAATTTACATCTGAAGAATTACACGAATGTGGGATGCTTTAACGATCGCGCGTCGGGGAATGTAGTTGTAGGGTCTTGAACACGGGGACATTCAGAGTACACACACACACACACACACACACACATACACACACCCTGGTCACTCAAACGGTTGAAACTTTTCAAATAAAGGCTCTGAATTTACACCTGTGTGTTTTTTTTCCAACGCAAGGTCACCTTATAGAAAGCGAGTTACTATTTCCGTCACCAGAGCCACACTTTTTTTTTTCTTGGATTGCCATGGCAATGAGGGTGCCGTTCAAGCAGAAGTTTTTTTTTTGCCCGTGAAGTATGGAACAAGTTTGAGGCCCGAAGAGAGCGAGGTGCTTGGTGTTCGCTGGAAAGATAGGCAATGTGAGAGCCACAGAGAATGTGTCTTATATTAAACCAGAGTCTGGCATGGTGTCAAGGCTGTAATATATACAGAGAGGGGGGGGGGGGGGGGGGGGGGGGGGGGGAGAATCCGAAAAGATGGCGAGAGAGAAAAGGAAGGGAGAGAAGATGTGTTGAGATAATGAGCACAACGCGACAGACAATCTCTTAGACGCACAGAGGACGAACGAGAAGGAGAAAGTTTGTCCGGGGGGGGAAGTTATGGAGTGGCTGATCTGTGGAGAGAGAGGGGGGAGGGAGAACGTGACAGAGGGTGTAAAGGAGAGCGAGGGAGGGAGGCGGGGGGGGAGAGAGAGAGGGAGAGGTATGCTTGGCCCTGTGACAGTTGCTATATTGAGCACAGTGTGTGTTGACAGTGTCTCCTGTATCTCACGGGAGGAACAAGCTCTTCCTATTGGCACAACTCAGAGCTTCTCCCCCCCCCCTCCCTCCCTCCCTCCCTCCCTCCCCCCCCTGCCTCCCTCCCTCCTTCCCTGCCTCCCTCCCTCCTTCCCTGCCTCCCTCCCTCCCCTCCCTGTCTCCCTCTTCCCTCCCCCCTCCCTCCCTCCCTTCCCCCCCCCCCCCTGCTCCCTCCCTCCCTCTTCACCCCCGTCCAACCCCTCTCACCGAACAGACCTCTTCCTTCTTCGACGCACAGCATCCATCTCCTCTCTTCCACTCTGAGTGTAGCCTCTTCTCCTCCTTCACGAGGGCTTTAACCCACTCAATCTCCTCGCTCCGCGTCCTTGCTTTTTTCTCCTCATTCTCTCTCCTGTCTCCTTGCTCCGTCTCCTCTCTTCCGTCTCCTTTCTCCTTGCTCTGTCTCCTCTCTCCTTTTACTCCTCCTCCTCTCCACCTTGCACGTGTCATAGCCGCTCCCAAATTAGACCGGTGTGACTCCCTGTGCTGTATGAGTGTGAAGCCTGGGTCAGGTCCAGTCACAGGCCCTGCCCTCCCCTCCCTCCTCCCCCAGTTAGTCATCCTCCACAGGGGCTTGAGGGGACGGGCCACTTCCCTCTCCTACTACCATATGAAGCCCCCCCTACTACCTTCAAACCTGGGCTGGATCACACCTCTAGCCTGGCCACAAAACGAACAGGCTGTCATAGGATGCCCAAAATAGCTCAGGTTCAGGGCTCCTCTCTCCTCCCTTTCCCTGCCAGGTTCGCTCTCAGATCACCAGGTAACGCTGTCCATTCATAACACGCGCGCCCGACTTTCTCAATCTCTCAATCTCTCTCTCTCTCTCTCTCTCTCCACACACACACACACACACACACACACACACATTAACACCCCCAAGCTATGATTGACCGCTCTGCCACTGATGCTTGCGAATGAAGCCCCCTCCCCCTCCCCTCCAGCAGGCCCCAATCGGGGAGAGTGTCTGCCTGGTTCCTCAGCCCGCGGGGCCCCCCAGAGACAGCAGGCCCGTGGGAGGTTCAGCTATGTGTCACGTACAGGCCAGAGCAGGGGTGGGCTGATCTGGGGGCCCGCACTGCCCTCCTCAGTTTGATGTTCCTCCTGCCCCTCGGCGGCAGAGCACAGCTGTGGGCGGGATCGTAATGTGTCATAAGGCGTGCGGCGAATCCTCACGCGTAATTGTACGAAGTGTGCGTGGAGGGCTTGTCGGTGAAGTACTGTGTGTGGTGGGCTCATTGATGGTGTGGGTGTTGTAGTAATGCGTCATGTTGTTATGTATTTCTTTCTCTCGCATGTTTTCCCGTGGGGAGAGAGAGAGAACTGTGTTTCAGTCCTTTTCTCCTGTGCTGTCTGTTCTGAGAAAACCACCAACGTTTGTTGAACACAGGCAAGTGAACGAAAAAACAACTAGACGGGACAATTTCCCTCGTTGGGGAGTTTAAAAAGATGTTTTCAAAGTGTTAAGGGGAAGTTATAGAGGAGACAATCTGGTTGTTTGTTGTTATGTTGTCGAGCTGGTTTGTGTGTGATGGAGAGGACAGGGTTGTTGGTGGGTAGGGATGTGCGTTCTCAGAGCTGTGATGTAGACCCTCCTGCTAGCCAGGCTGTGTGTTGGTGTGTGTGTGGGGACGACGCTCTGCATATGGTGGGTGTAGTGAACCATGACTCACACCAGGGTGGATGGGTAGTCCACTGTGCCGACACCTTGTCCTGGCACCGTGTGTGTGTGTCTGTGTTTGTGTCTCTCTATCTGTGTGTGTGTGTGCGCGCGCATGTCTCTATCTGTGTGTGTGTCTCAATCTGTGTGTGTGTCTATGTGTGTGTCTCTGTGTGTGTGTCTCTATCTGTGTGTGTGTCTGGGTCTCTATCGGTGTGTCTCTATGTGAGTGTGTGTCTTTGTGTGTGTCTTTGTGTCCTAATGAGTCACGGGGGAGTGTTATGAAGAGGTGGATCGAGCTGGATTGATTGGCAGGACCACGAACAAGTTCATGTCCTCCTCCCCATGTTCTCTCTATACACACACCACACAATCACCTTTTTATACCACTCCTCCTCCTCCACCCTCTCTCGCTCCTTCTCCTACTCTCTCTCCTACTCTCTCTCTCTCTCTCTCCTTACTAAGCGAGGAATTTGAGTGAATGGTAACACTACAAGTGGCTTACAGAAGCATGCCAAGGCCTTTAACATTCAGCAAGCTTTTGCACGGTGACGTTAGCGAGAGGTTGTTGCCAGGCTGTGCATCCATCAGCTGATCTCCCAGCAGACGCCTTTGTTTCTGTGTTCCTTGAATTCCAGCGATTGCTAAATTGCTTAGAAAGACTATCCGAGTTGTTGTGAAGGAAACTTAACTCTGAATGTTTCCAGAAGTTTGGAGTATAACTAGAGTAACCTGGAGATGTGCCCAAGCTCACGTCTCAGGAGGCAGGGGGCTGAGTGGTTAGGGAGTCAAGCTAGTGACCATAAGGTACCCGGTTTGAAACCTTAGCTGTGCCAACATGATGATTTGTCCTTGGGTAGGGCACTTCACCCTACTTGTCTCAGGGGGGGTCCCTGTATGTGCTGTAAGTCTCTCTGGATAAGTGCGTCTGCTAAATGACTAAATGTCTTCCTCTGTATGTCACTTTGGATTCAAGCGTCGGCTAACTAAATACATTATTTAGGACTGAGTCCATTTACTTAGCGCCTGCTAGCATCAGCATTAGGACATTAAGGCAGTGTGCATTTCCTTTATTCTGTTCTGCTAAGAAGTGACCTTAGCAGAGATATAGTTCAAATCCTACCACTTAAACACACCTAATACTCCTCGTACAAAGACATGCACACCTAACACTGACGCAAGCACACACACACACACCACACACACCTCACATGGCAACACTGGTGCTGTGGGAAACCAGATCTAGTCTGGATCACTCCATTACTGGCTCTATGCTGCACACACACACACACCACACACAGACACCATCACACACCCTGACACACACCATGCACACTCAGACACGGACAAACACACACACACACAAACACACACAGAGAAACGCACACACAGACACACTTTGGTGGCACCCTGATAGCTGGTGCTATGTCTACCACTAATGTAGCCGAATGTAGCTTTATTGAATTCCAGCAGTTCTAAAGCCATGGTGGTTACAGGTAGTCAAGCCACCATGCAGTTAAGTCAACTGGTCTGCAGTTACAGTCTCATTTAGCAGCGTGACTCAGACACTTAAGAACACAAATACATCGTTTCCCCTTCCAGATCATGTTAATGACAGGCTGACAAACCTCCTTCCCCATCATTCACAAGCAGAACTGAACTTCAGCTATGTACCGTTCACCCCCCCCGGGATGGACGCTGTTTATCAAGTGCGTTCACCGCAGGAGAATAAAGAAGCTACCGCTAAAAATACACGGTGTTAGTTTTGTTCGACACGACTCTGAACAACATCTCCTCCTGTGGATCCCAGACTTAACGTGTCACCGTGGTGACAGGATCGCATTCTCCCCGTGAGGAGTGAGTCAACGTGAAGGTGGGCGTCTGAAAGCTGCTGTCTCACTCACAACCTGTACTGTTCTCCTATACCGAACTGTACCCTTACCGAACTGTACCCTGTACCCACACTGAACTGTACCAGAGAGAGAGGGAGTAGGAGAGATGGAGTAGGAGAGCGAGTAGGAGAGCGAGGAGAGAAAGAGAGTAGGGGAGAGTAGGAGAGAGAGAGTAGGAGAGAAAAAGAGTAGGAGGGAGAGAGGGAGAGAGAGAGAGAGAGAGAGAGAGCGAGCAACAGAGAGACACACACATTGAAAGATGGACAGGGGGTGAGGGCGAGAGAAAGACAAATGTAGGCTTAATGTTTGTCTGAGTAAACAGATGTCCTCTGACTCAACAGAGAGAGAGAGAGAGAGAGAGAGAGAGGGAGAGATAACGAGAGAGAGGAGAACACAATGTGCCTCCCAGACTGAAGTGTCAAGACAAAGGACAGACTCACCCCGTCTCATCTGTTTCCTGTACTAGTTCACTTTCACCTGTCGCTTCCCTCCAGGCCTCGCCGATGCTCCGCAACAGGTCGCGACCAAAACCGTTCATGTGCGAGGGAAGCTGGACCGAAGTTTAGAAAGGGCTGTCACGTTCATAACAGGGCGGATGACGCCATCTAGTGGTAGTTTAACAACAGGGCACATAGGCTCGTTTTATTATGAATTTTTATTTTTTAGCTTTTTGAGTCAGCGATGCGTTTAATACATATTTAAGGACGTAATTTGTGGATTTTCTAATGAATTATTTCATAGTAATCAAGAAAATGTTAATCCTACAGCGTAGTAGTTGAAAACCATACTCGGTCGAGTCGGTGATTAGGTTAGGCCACTTTTCCATCTGTCAGTTTGAAAAGACACCACACGCGAGGATCAACTGTACAGCTTTTGTCTCCTGTTTTTTATTCGGATGAATGAAACACTTTCAGTTACAAAAATGACTTAAATGAACAACACTGTACAATGAACAAGCAGAATTATTTTTCTCTTTTTTTTTTAAGATAAATACACTAAAAGGCTAACTTGCTACCACAAGGAAGAAGAGGGGAGACAGAGAGAGGGGGTTCTCGAAAGGGGAGGGGGGTTTCACAGAATGGAAAACACAAGAGGACATATGAGGACAATGAACACACACACACACATTCACACATACACACCCACACACACACAAACAGACATTCACACTGACACACTGACACACACACACACAGACATTCACACAGACACAACCACACACAAACATGCATGTGCACTCACACTCTTACACACACACACACAAACAGAGTGACATCTGGGCGTGTAAAGCTAAATGTTAAAGCTGGTAAGCCACACCACCTTAGGAAGTTAAAAAAAATGTCTACCACATTCAGGTGTGTTCTCAGATCCCATAAGGCCCCTCTCCTCACACACCACACACATTCTCTAGTGAACCATGAAACCACTGATTAAACCATCTCCATCCCAAAAGCAAACAAGGATGGTGAACAGACTGACAGAACATGAAACTAAACACACACATGCACACACACTCACATTCACATGCACACGCACACACACTCACATGCATACACACACACAGATGAGGGACAGACAAAAATTAGACAGAAAGACAAATATATCCACAGCCAGACATACACTCACACACACACACATACACTCACACACACACACACACATACACACACACACACACACACACACACACACACACACACACACCACACACACACACACAAGTGAAGATGAACAGACAGAGGTTAGACAGAAAGACAGGCAAGACAGAAGCAAACAACAGGATAACCAAAATCAGAGAGGATCATGGGAGATCAGCGGTACTCTGGCAGCACGAGCCAATAAGACAAAACTCAAGAAGGATCAGAACAGCTACAGAGATACCAAGAAAAACTTCACCATCATCATCATCATCAACTTTGCCATCAACATCATCGTCTTCATCATCATCAGAATTACGAGAAGCTTAAGGTTATTTTTCCAATGACAAATACTTAAAAAATATACATTTTATCATCATCTTAATCATCACCATTATTATTATTATTATTACATCCCTTTGGATAGCAGAGGTCTACGCTTTGTAAACTGGGTCACTAGGTGACAAGAGACTAGAGCAGAGCAGAGATTGATGAAGAGGAGGGAAGGAGAGAGGGGATGCAGAGGGTGTCTGTTGAAAAGAACAATATTATGGAGCTCTTTGGTTTTACTTTAGTAAGATCTGACTTTCCTGTCTTGCTTAAGAACCTTTGGACTGAAGCTGTACTGGACAGAATACGGAAAAGAGGGAGTGTGGAAGGAAATGGGGGGAGGATAGAAGTTGGGTCTGGTCTGTACATTCTCTCTCTCTCTCTGTTTCTCTTTCTTCCCCCCCTCCAGTTAATCTTCGAATGCCGTGACATTTAAGCCAGTTTGGGACTCTTGTAACTTGTTACCTGCGCATTACTCGCCCAAAAGCTAAATGAAAGGAATTCGATAGTGATTTATGTTTCGCCAGCCTTTGCCTCATCTCCTCGACACGCTTGTGAAGGTGCATTTCTGAGACAATGTGGATTTCATCCACGCGCACAATCGATGTTCTGGTCTTCAGAAAGCACAAGATATTGGGGGAATTAAACCAGCGTCTTTGGTCCGAAGCCCTCAGAAGCAGAGAGAGAGACTGAACATTCCGAATGACATCATCTCTGATCGACCCAGAATGCACCAGGGGAAGTGAGGTTTTGTGATTGGACACTCTGGTGAACAGCAGGGTTTTAGGGAGTGTGTGAAAGGTGTTGGGTCCCATAGTAGGGCATTGACTTTGGTATCATTCTCTAAGGGGGTATCCCTACTGACAAGACCTGCACTTTGCACTTGATCCCTAAGACCCTGAAACCCAGATGAAGTGGTAACAGTCTTTATAGAGAGAGAGAGAAAGAGAGAGAGAGTGAGAAGAGAGCTGTGTAAAACAGGGACTTGAAGGAGATGGGTCTAAATAGGATTCACCTTCCATGTCCCATGTCCAACTCCCATAACCTCCACCCACCCACACATTGAAGTATTGAGGGGTGTCACCTAGCGACCAGTTTCAGCCCTTCCTTTGTGGCCCGCCCCACAGGACTCCCTGCTACACCTGCAGCACTGATGGACACACCAACCAGCCAATGAGCTCCCCCAACCAAAGGGACTTCAGCCAATCAGCCATGGCTAGAGGTCCAGGTGATTAAGCTTTTTTGTTTGGGAGATTTTAGTCTGGCTTTCTATAATTATTTTTACATGTTCACATGAAGTCGGTCTTGGTGAAGGTTTCGAAGGGATAGTTCATATTCTGAGATGCTGAGAATTGTTTAGAGAATGTTCCCATAAGGTTTGAGAGATGTTATCTTTACGTGCCCTAGTTTCTTCGAAACAGTAACAAAAACAAACATTTCTTTGAGAAAAAAAAAGAAATGGGACCATTTTGGCCTGAACAAGCTGAATCCTGACCTGTCCCTAGGGGTCAGCTCTGCCTGGGTGTGGTGTGTGGGCAGCAGGGAGGGGCGGGGAGGCTGGGGGTGGAAGGGCTGTGTTCAAAGCTCAACCCAGAGAGAGCAGTGGGCTGGGGCTGGATTAGGGACAGGGGGAGAGCGTGTGTGGACTGTGACACAGCAGGGGGACGGTCAGATTACACTCCTCTGACTCACAACGTCACATGTTGCGTTGCGCTAAAAGGACCAGCGCTGGGGTGCAGATGAAACATGACCCACATGTCTGGTGTTCAAACTAAGGAGTCCTGGTAGGTTAATGAGCGTTTGACTTTGGTTCCCTCTTTACAGTCACACACATGCTGTTCACACCCCCCCCCAGCCCCCCCCCCCCCCCCGAGACCCCAAACCCTACTCAAACCTCTCTTTTTTTTTAAGCATTTATCTATTTGGTTTTTCATCAAAGAATATGAGGTATTTGATGAACTATCTCTCTTTTCCACCCGGAAAACGAATCAGACAAACGCAAAGACGAACCAAAGAAAAAAATACGAAACAAACACAGAGCATCAGAGCATTTCAGAGCATCCAAACACCCAGACCACCACAGCATTTAGGATGGTTGATACTATGTACAGTGTCTTCTGTGTTGTGTAGTAGTATGGGTATTGGGACGCACCATTTGCATCTCGGAGTAAGGAGAGGAGGAAGGTGTAGGAAGGAAACATGGCCCCCAAAGGGACCTGCCCTCCGCTGCTCTTCCCCCTCTTCCTCACCCTCTCCCTGCATCACATGGAGAAAAAAAAGGACAACAAAACAAAAAAACAACAACTGTATCTGTTGTTCTCACTCATGTCAATCTTCTCACATTTCTTTTTTGGTTGTGTAGCTGTTTAAAGCTTTCAGTGTGTGCCCCCGCTGCCCCGCCCCCCTCTCATCCTGACACCCAGAGGTCAGGAACAGCACTGTGGAGCAGCGGCCTCTATGTCTGAGTATGACTCACCGCTTGTACATTCACATCTCTTCATCACAATAATCAACCATCTGTTTTGGGCTACAACTGACTGCACACGTCACCTGAGAACAACGATTCCAACACATTTTCCAAACTCACAAAGTAAATGGGTCATTCCTGTGCATGTCACAGTTATCATGAGTGTTAACGATAACAGCATGACCATATCATTCGTGCGGCTATCCTTTACGGTGAGTCAAGTCTTCCCTTGACCACAGTGCTGTCCCCGGTCCTCAGAGAAGAGTACTTCCCTCTTTAAGAGGCGAGGGGTCTCAAGGAGGAACAGAGCATGACCAAGGCCAAGGGGGCTGTCAGCCATGTTCCCCAAGGCCCTGTAAGAGGTACACTTGCATTTCTCTGGTTTGATTTGGTTTGAGGATGTGAGAAGGGCTTTCAACAGAGCTTCTGCTTAAAGGCAAACCCTCAACACTAAATACAGTATATCACAAAATGCATCCAGTGAGGAAAAAAAAGAAAATAATAAATAATCAAATAAATAGAAGAAATCAAGAAAAGGATAGATTGATACGAAATTAACCTAGCCCGAATAAATAGTACAATCAATGTCTAAATCATTGGACAAAATAACTAAAATCCAAAGAGAGATAGTTAAAATTTTTGGTCTAAAATCAAGTCATTATCATCAATGTTTGTAAGATCTTTTTCTCAAAGTCTATTTTTTGCACGTTTTTTTTTTCTTTCTTTCTTTTTCTTAAATACATAGCGATAAGTAAGCATTAGAACATAGATATTTTTTTTTTCCTTTCTTTTTTTTCTACAAAAATCTATAGAAGCACTAACAGATACATTCCGTCTAAGAGCTTCTGTGGAGGAAAGGTTAGGCCTCAAAGGGTTAAAGCTCCACATGTAAGTGTTCATGAATGATTCTCATGGGTCGACTGTACTTCTGTGTCTATCAAACCAAATATTGTTCTCTTTGGATGCAATAAGTTCAACCCTTCTGTCAGTTTAGCTGAGGGCTGTAGTAGATGTGCGTGTGTGTATGTGTGTGTGTGGAACGAACAGTAAGGAACTGTGTATCCCTTTGGGATCTCGGATAAAAGAGACGAAGTCCTTGCAAGATCTGCAAAGTTTGCTTTCGTCCTTCTAAGCAAATGTTCACTCGCTCATACACACACACAGTACATAAATACACACAGTCCTCGGATAAACCGACGCAATCCAAGTTCTAAACCTTGATGTCTTGGTATGCAAGGCTACACCATCTGTATTTCACTCAAATTTATTTTTGGTTTGGTTTTCATATTTGGTTTAGTTTTGCTGTTTCTCTTGTCATTGGCTTATATGTCTCTCTTATCTGCCAAGAAAGTCTGTTAATCAAATAGAAATCTGGAAGCTAAATTTTCACAGTATTTTTCCAACCACCTGATAAAAATCTCTAGCAAGACTACAAAAAAACATAATATGAAGCTCTTGTAGTAGGCAAGTACATTATTCCAAATGAGTATAAGCACTAAAGTACAGTACATGAAACAGCATCAAGAGACAGTAGAGATAAAACGATCCAACCCAGCCAACAGAAAAATTCAAAACTATATTCGGAAATCAACAGTTCGGTGAGGTCATTAGAGTTAGACCCTCCAGGACCAAAGAAGAAAAAGAAGAGCTGAGTTTCTGGCAGGGGGGAGGAGGAGAGGGACATCTGTCTTTCTGTCCTGCCTGTCCGTCTGTCCTCACGACTCCGTCCTGTCTGTGCTACACAGTTCACAGGGTCACGAAGGCCCGCACAAGATAAAAAGCTAAAGGACTCAGACAGACAGACGGGCGTGGGCCTCTTTCCGGACTCGTTCGAAAACCCTGCACTTAGTCCTTAGTCATCTCCCCCTCTGTCCTCCCTCTCTGCTCTCCCCCCCACCCCACCTTTCCTCCCCCTCTGCCCTCCCCCGGTATTTGTTTGAGTTTCTATTTGGTTTGCTTGCGGTTCGATTTGTAGGTTGTTGTTTTTTTGGCTTTTGTTCGGGGGTATTTTTGGTATCCTCTTATAAAAAAAACTAACAAACAATAAAACGATGTGCCACCTGCCTCTCACTCCCCCCCCACCCCATCACCCCTCCTCCAGCGGACATGCCTGTCCCCCATGCGGGGGTTGAGGACCATCATGCCCCTTTTAAAGCTTCCCTCCTGGGTGTTGGAGGAGGGGGTTGGGGTCGGTGGGCAGTAGGGGAGGCAGGGGTATCTTGGCCAGGCTCTGAATCCCTGTGAGTTTCCATGGCGGGGTCACGACCCCACACTCACACCGAAAGCTTTGGTTTCCAAATGTTTCCCCAGATCAGACTGGTGCTGCTGGCAGGTGTGGGGGGTGTGTGGGGGGGGGTGGAGGTGGGGAGGGGGGTGAGGGGGGGTGGAATGACATGAAATGAACCTGATGATGAAAGGTGATGAGACACAGACTAGACACACCTGTTGGTCCTTTACTGATCTAGGTGACGATGGACAGAACCACCTGTGACTAACCCCTCGTTAGCTGACTCGTTTGTCGCCCCTCGGCTTTCATCATTACCTTCGGAGCACCAATCACAAACCTATTTCATACTTTTTAAGAACAAGAGCCGGTCGTGACGGACGCTAACTGGAGCGGGGGGGGGGGGGGGTGATCACAGAGGCTGATCACAGAGTTAAAACACGGACAAAGTCTACGATGAAGGACATCGTGGCCCCTCTTTGACTTGGCTGTTTAAACCCAAACCTGACACAGAAGACCACACACTGTCCAGGAGATATCACCATGACTACATCGATGAAGACGATGACTTCAACCGAAAAAAGAAAACAGACGGACAAATCGTGTGAGATAAAAATGTCAATGTTGTCGAAGCGCGTACAAAGCAAGTGCTGAAGGAGAGAGAAGGCTGGAGGAGTATTTAAAAAAGACTAGTAGGCAGAGGTAGGTTAAAGACTAAAACACGTAAAGACACATAAACACCACACCTCTGACTCCTCAAGAACAACCGTGATTCCTTCAGTAACAATCATTTACCAAACGTCCCAAAGAAAGGCATGGAAAACAAACATGACATGATGAAATGATCGATGATAAGATGGAGGGTTGGTAGAATGCGACAGTTTGTGGATGTTTGACGTGTGTGTGTAAGTGTGTGTGTTTGCGTTGCAGAAGCAGAGGTCTGGTCCTGGACAGGGTCAATATTTACACATCCTTTGGATAAAGCTTTTCTCTCCATTTTTGGTTTTTGGTTTTTGGGATTTTGGTACGGTTTGGTAATGTTTTTTTTTTGTCATTGTGTTTTGTCATTTTTTCTCCTCCTCAGGTACATTTTTGGTTTAAAATCCTCCTTCCTCTTTGCTTCACACGCAGCGCTCCAAAAGAAATCGCTCCTCCTCTTCGGTTTGTCCTTGCTGCTGCTCTCTAAAGCTAAAGAGTAAAAGTTTGTGTTTTTGTCATTTTTGGTTTAGACGATTCGACACGCGACCCTGCCCTCTCTTCCTCTTCCTGGTTTTTTTGTCATTGGTTTATTTTCCCAGAGAGGGAGAGCTGTCGTATCGACATCGCGTCCACGGTTCCTCCTCTACGTCAGTTTGGATAGATAAAGATTTTTGGTTTCAATCTTTCCCCGTCTCCCTCCCCCTTCTCCTTCTTTCGCTTCTTTCCCTCCCTCTCTCCTCTCTTTCATTCTGTGTATTTTTGGCATCGAAAGACTGGGAGAGAGAGAGAGAGCGAATGCAAACACTAAGAACTGGAAGAAGGGCTTGTGAGAGAGAGAAAGAGATAACTTTGGTTGAAAGGCCCTCGTCTACTTCCTCCTCCTCTCTGATTGGCCCTTGGCGTTGTCACTCAATCTTGGCTCCTCCCAGAGAAGGTGGGCTGTGTGCCATTTCGCTGGAGGAGCAGGAGGAGGCGGGGCTTGAGCAGGGGGATGGGGAGCAGGGGGTGGGGCTGATGCTGCTGGCTGATGGGAAAGGGGAGGACTGCGAGGCTTTGGCTGCGGCGCTGCTGACCAATCCGGCGCTGCCGGGATTCTGGCTCATGTGTAGGAAGGCAGGGTGGTTGAGGAAGATGGAGGACGGCAGGCACCCTCCTTGCCCCCCTGTGCCCCCCATCAGCACCTTGCTGCCCCCCTCAAGACTGGGAAGAGGCAGCTGGCCACCACTGGCTGCTAGGGCTGAGAGAGAAAGGGAGGGGGAGAGGGAGGGAGATAGATGAAATGAGAGAGAAAGAGGGAGGGAGAAAGATAGAGAGAGGGACAGAGACAGGGAGAAAGAGAGGGAGAGAGAGAGAGTGAGAGAGGGAGAGAGAGAGAGAGAGAGAGAGAGAGAGAGTGAGAGAGGGAGAGAGAGAGAGAGAGAGTGAGAGAGTGAGAGAGAGAGAGAGAGAGAGTCTTGTTAACATCAGGGCACTCACAGCAATCCTGGACATGTGGATGAAATGAGGAGGTTAAAGAATGCTTATGGGGGATGAAAGCATGAAGAGGAAACACACACACACACACTACTAAGAAGCACACACACACTACCACGAAACACACACACGTACGCACAGCTAGGGTGTGGAATGTATGGTGGTGTAATGGAACATGGGTCAATAGCTAGTGTGCTTCAGTTCCTTCTCCACTTCCTGTCTCACTGTCCTTCCTTCCCTGTCTCTGACAGGAAGTATCTTTTCACATGGCACTCTGGCATTCTGGGAGACAATCTGAGTCCCTCCTCCCTCCAGGCCAGCCTTGAACCCCCCTCCAGGCCAGCCATGAACCCCCCCCTCCAGGCCAGCCTTGAACCCCCCCCCCCCCCTTCAGGCCAGCCTTGAACTCTCCCTCCAGGCCAGCCTTGAACTCTCCCTTCGCTGCCCATTTCAACACCACTTTGTGGTTCATTTTGGTCAATCCCCCTCTCCATCACTTGGGCTGCCTCACCCATTTCTCTGCCTCTCTTTTGGTCTTTCCCCCGCTCCATCTCCTTTTCTCTCTATTTTCCCTCTCCAAACCTCTCCTCTCCATCACCCTCTCCTTTTCCCTCTCCCCACCTCTCCATCCCCCTCTCCACCTCTCTAGCTTGCCTTCCTCTCTCTCTCACACACCTTGTATGGTGGCCAGGGGGTTGTTGCTGAGGAGAGCCTGGTTCATTCCTGTGTTAACTCCCATCACAGTGTTCCTGTAGTGTTCCCCACACACACAAACACCATACAGACACACACACACACACACATACACACGAGTGCGCCGCAACGAGAAAACAATCGCACGGTGGGGAGAAATAGGCAAAGGAAAGGCAGTTAGACAGGAGCAGGCGTAAGCCCACAGACGCCCACAGACGCCCACGTCGACAGACTGGGTAGCAGCTAGAAAGAGGAAGTAAGAAAACACATTCAACATCGAGACTGAAACTCTTCGCTCTTTTCCGCAAAAGTCAGAGTTGCTTCAGGGGTGTCGTTAGCCCTGTTTTAGGGGGTCTGAAGCCCCCCTAAAATGTTCTTCAGCCCCCCTAAATAATTATCGGGATTATTATCGGGCCGCCGAAGAAATACGATAATTAATAACAATATTTTATTTCGAAAAATTACCGGTTAAATGTCGGTCACTTGAGCGTCAAAAATGTAACCCACAAGTTCTAAAAAACAAGTAAAAAACGGACATCTTTGGGATTCGCTGGCTAGCTCACTCGCGCACCCGTCCCCCGTCGAAAGAAAATGCCAGGGGCTAAGCCCCCCCTTTCTTTCAATCCTAGAAACGTCCCTGCTTTGCTTAGACAGTTTGCTGTGTCAAGGCGAGTGTCTGGATTTGACCGTGTGTGTGTGTTTTCTCTTCACCTCAAGTTTGCAGCAAAATCGGTGATGTAGCTAGACACATCACCGTTCTTCTTACTCATACGCCATAAGCTGTGAACACAAAGAACCACACACACACACACACACAGGGTTAACATGCACTGCTGCATCATGGGAGCAGCGTCTCCCAACAGCAGGTTGGGGGATCAGTGTGTGTGTGTGTGTGTGTGTGTGTTACTGCATTCACTACAAACTGCAGGTGAGGAGGAGGCAGAGCGGACTGGATGTGTGGACTTCAGTAGGAGCCTGTGTGCATGTGTGTGCGTGTGTGGTCTCACCCTGTGTTGAGGTTCAGTGTGCTGTGGCTGGGAGTGGCAGGACTGGCTGTGCTGCGGGGGGGAGGGGTCACGGGGGAGGAGCTAAGACAGGGGTGGGCGGAGCTGAGACTGGAGGTCAGAGGGCAGGTGGAGGACATGGTGGTCACCGTTGTGCTGAGACTGGTCACAGCCTGGGATAGCTGACTGGACAACTGTAGGGTGAGGGGGAAAGAGGGGGGGAGGGAGATAGAGAGGTAGAAGGAGAGAGAGGGGGAGAGAGAGAGTGGAGGGAGAAAGAGAGGGAGCGAGGGAGAGTGGAGGGAGAGAGGGAGCAAGGGAGAGTGGAGGGAGAGAGAGAGTGGAGTGAGAGAGAGAGGGAGAGTGGGGGAGAGAGGAGAGAGGGAAAGTAGAGGGAGAGAGAGAGAGAGGGAGAGTGGGGGATATATACATATTTGGATAAGTAATGAGTGGCTAGATGGACCGTACCATCGACAGATTTAAAGTGGGGAGGATTAACCCTAACCCCATAATACAGCGTGTGGCGTGCGGGCCCGGGGCCGTACCATGTGGGGGCTGTAGCAGGGGGTCTTGTGCGTCTGTGGGGCGCTGGGGGCCTGGCTGGGCAGGGGAGGGGTGGAACTGTTGGGGTTGATTCTTTTCTCCTTCTGCCGGCGGTTACAGAACCAGACGCGGATCACTTCCTTTTCCATGTTCAGCTGTTCGGCGATCATCAGGATCTCTTCTGAGGTAGGCTTCTGGTTCTGGTGGGACACACACACACGGGTCAGACTCTACACAGTGCTGCTCAGGTCTTTTACGCTCACACACAGCTTGGAACACACACGTCGAACATTTCACACACAGGGAGTAAAAAACACACACACACGTCAGAATTTAGACTCACACAGGGACGTCGGAAGTCACACGCATCTTACACACGCACACAGACGTCACTGACGCCCACACACACACACAGGCATCATGGCCACACACACACACGCACAGACGTCACTGACGCCAACACACACACACACACATACAGGCATCACGGCCACACACACACAGATACACACACACACAGATACACACACACACCGTGATGAAGGCGCGCTCTAGGGCCACGCGGACGTTGGTCTCAATGCTGGTTCTCTTTTTCCTGCGTCGGCCTGGCAACCCCTCGAAGCCCATTGAGGAAGAGGACAGAGAGCTGGGGCTGGGTAGAGTGCTGTCTATAGACATGATCTCTAGGGAACAAACACACACACACACACACAAACACATACAAGTACACACACACACGCATACATGCGCACACACAGAGAGAAACAAAAACACACATAGAGCACGTTAATATTTCGTCAAACATGCACGTTGTACAATACACTACAAAATGCGTATAGGACTGTACAATATGTTTGTGAATGGTGTTAACTTTGTGTACAGATCAGACTGCTAAAGGTCTGTGTGTCGTGCCGTTAGCTTAGCTGTTAGCTTAGCTGTTAGCTCAGCCGTTAGCTTAGCAGTTAGCTTAGCGTAGCATCCAGCGTCACCTGCATCGTTCAGCCACTTCTCCAGCAGTGGCTTGAGCTTGCACATGTTCTTGAAGCTCAGGTTGAGGGCCTCGAAGCGGGAAATGGTGGTCTGGCTGAAATCATTACCATACAGCTTCCCCATGGCCAGGCCAACGTCCCCCTGGAGGACGGAGGGAGGTAGGAGGAAAGGAGAGAGGAGGATGAGAGAGCGAGAGAGAAAGATGAAAGAGGCATCACAGATGTCTTCAGAACTCATACCACACAGCACACACACACAGCACAGACACACAGCACAGACACACACACACACACCTGTGTGAAGCCCAACTTGATGCGCCTTTGTTTGAAGGTGCGTGCAAACTGCTCCAGCTCTTCCAGGTCGCTAGGCTCCTCTGGGTGAGAGGTCACCGAGGACACAGTGGTCACGCCCCCTCCACCGCCGACCTCCACGCCCTTATCTCTCTGAGGAGGGAGCGACACAGGTGCTTAGCTGTGGTACCACACAGGAGTGCAGGTAGAACCAGGCCTCATGGGAAGCCTGGCTGTTTCCTGAGAGGCCGTACCTGTGCTTGGAGACCGAGTCTGGTCGGAGCGGACAGGAGGCCCCCTTGGTTTTGCTGAGGTAGCGGAATAAGATTTGGTGTCGATAGTAGTCCTAGGGGGGAAAGAGATCAAAAGTAGCATGAGATTTAACATCTTTTCTTCCTCAACTCAACAAGATTAAGTTTGGGGGGGGGTGGACCAGGGGGTGGTGATGGGATGAAGCACTTAGTGTAGCACAGTAACTTTCCTGTTAGATACTGTCTAAGGTGGAGCAGTTCTGGAGTGAGGACCCCACCTTGGTGCCCCTGCTGTGCCTGCGGGAGGAGGAACTGGGTGTGGGACTGAAGAGGGTGACCTGGGACCAGCACTAACTGCTGCAGCTGAAGGAGCTGCTGTATGTCCTGCCGAGGAGGAGGAGGTGGGAGGAGGAGGAGGAGAGGAGGAGAGAGGGTTAGAGGTTTGGAAGGAACACGATGACAAAAGAGAACATGTAAAAACAAGAGGAAGATGGTCGTTCATGTGTCTGTGTTCCTGGTAAGCATAAAGAACTTTGGACAAATCTGGACAAGTTTCATCATCTTAAAAGTAATCTTAAAAGACATCAATGCTAAACTATTTTTTTTTTTTAAGTCTCTAGGTTTGGGTTGGGGTTGTTATATCGGCTAGAGGGCTAATATAACAATACTTCCCAATCCTGTACCCTCACAACCAGGAAGTGGCCCTGATTCTGATTGGTGGTGGGTACCTGGGCGGTGAGCTGGATTGGCTGGGAGAGGGTGAGCTGAGGTGGAGGGGGTGGGACAGAGACACTTTGGCCTGTTTGTTCCTGCGTGCTCTGTCCCTGCGATTGGGTCTGCTGCCCTGTCTGTCCCGCATGCTGCTGCTGCTTGGCCTGCTGATTGGCTGCTGCGGCTGCCTGAGCTTGCTGATTGGCCTGGGCTGCGGCATGGGCGGCGTGGGCGGCGTGGGCGGCGCTGGACTGCTGCACGGCTGCAGCCAATAGCTGAGCCTGAGCTTGCTGCAGAAGGAGCTGCTGCTGGGCTGGCAAGAGAGCTGTCAGCTGGGAGGAGGAGAGGAGGAAGAGGAGGAGGAGAGGAGAAGAGGAGGAGGGAGGAGAGGAAGACAAGAAGGAGGACAAACAAGAGGAGAAGGGGGCAGAGGAGAAGAGGCAGAGAGAGGAGGGAGGAAGAACGAGCGATGCAGAGAGGACAGGGTATGAGGAGGAAGGCGAGAGAGAGAAAAGCAGAAACCAGAAAGGAAGAGAGAAAGGGGAGGGGGCGAAAGAGAAGAGTTCAGCTAGAGCCACAAGCACACCCATAAGCACATCCATAAGCACATCCACACCTCCCTCACCCCTGGACGGCCTGCGTCTTACCCCTGCTATCTGGGAGCCGGTCAGCATGAGCTGGGGGTGCTGCTGGAGGCCTGTCTGTGAGGGGGCAGGGCCATGAGAGGGGACAGGAACCGGGGACATCTCGCCACAATCCTCCATTTTACTCTGAGAGAGAGAGGAGGAAACAGGAGACAGTACACAAGGGAAAGAAGTGAACCAGGGAAAAGGAGAATGGGATGCTGGGTCGTTCAGGTGAGCACAGACGAAGCCTTGAAGGAGGCAGACGTCCTCCTCAATGACAGGAGGGTTAACGAGCTCTGGGTTTGGTACTTTATGACATGGACTTGTCCTAACAGATACATGTCATCACTTTGCATAGCTGTGTGAAGACATGCAAATGTTGCACAATCTCAATACAGACACACTCAACACACACAGATTCACACCAACGCATGTGCACACACACACATCTCTCTCTCTCCCTCTCTGTCTCTCACCTCACTGCTGCTGAGTGTTGGAGAAAGGGGAAAAGGGCTGATTTTCATTGGCTGAACCTGCGATGTAGAAAAAATAAAATAAAAGAACAAAAACAACAAGTAGATTAGCAAAACTCAAGAACACCAATCCACAGAGTTTAGATTTAGAATGCAAAAACGCTACAAGCACAGAAGCTCGAAAAAAACAGTATCTGATGGCTGTGTTTTCTATGCTGATTTGAGACAGAATGGCCTGTTTTAGTGAAGATACTGCAGACTTGTGGTGATGGGTGAACTGTGGGAGAGGAGAGAAACTGAAGATGAAGGTGAACAGATCTCACACACCTGATGATTGGACTCGGGCCCGTTACGTTCGGAATCTGTGTGGGAGAGAAAGGAAACAGTGAGACACGGTTATCACACGCACACACACGCACACGCTGTAAACACGCATGAACTCCTACTGTCCAGACAACAACAACCTGCTCGCACACGGAGCGATGCACAGCAGAACACAGCCAGGATGAAGGAGCTGTCGTACCTGTGCTCTCCATCGGAGAGTCCACTCCTGGTTTCTCTCCCTCTGCTGGCTTTGACATCCTTATATCTGCAGGGGGAAGAGGGAGAGGATGAGAGGGCGACTGAGCGACAGAGCGACGCAGACAGAGAGAGAGAGAAAGAGAGAGAGAGCAAGAGAGAGTTAGAAAGAATGAGTGTGAGGGAGAGTTAGAAATAATAAGAGAGAGAAAGGGAGCGAAAAAGAGAGACAATGAGAGAGCGATAGAGATAGAGAGAGACAATGAGAGAGTAGGAGAGAGAGAAAGTGGAGGCCGGGGCAACTGAGGAGACACTCTAAGTTCACACAGACAGGAGATAGGCGGCCTCCAGTTATTCAGTCTTTCCTACCATCAACCCCCACCACCACGAGGGTTACACAGAGGTGTTTGCTGCTTCTAAATATAGTCTGAGGTTTATTGGTTCTAGGTTCTGAGTGGGAGAACCCGTCCTTTAAAAAAACCTCCTGCGACCAAAAAAACACTCTTACTCACTGTGCTGTCAAGCTAACCCTGCGACATCATTTCCTTTCTCGATACATCACTTCCTGGTGGCGGGACAGCACCCAGTCACCGCAAGAGAACAAGAAGAGTGGGAGGAGGAGGGGGTCAACTGCCTAGAACGTGGGGGCCAGTGGAAAGACGAGGGGGGGGGGGACAGGGAATGTGGAAGTAGGAGGGATGTGTGTGTGTATGTGTGTGCTTGTGTGTGCTTGTGTGTGTGTGGAGCGTTAAGGTGATAGTGGGAGTCCCTTTACTCCACGGAGATGCAAATTACAGACATGTGAAGAGCCAGTACAAAACAATGACGAACCATCTTAACAGTGCCATCTTAACACTTGTGTGACCAGTTGATCATGCGCCAAAAGCGATGAGCATTATCTCAGTCCTTAACTCTCTCTTGCTTTTTGAAAACACAACTTCCCTTTCGTGAAAACATGCAAATAATACCAACGACCGACTAATTATATCTGCCAGCTGCGTGGTGAAAGAATCCCCCCCCCCCCCCCCCCCCACAGAACACAGCGAGGACTCTATGTACAATATTTCGATCTCCTTATCTTCACGATAAATTCGTGTCGATTTTAATTCTGTACTTTTTTCCTCAAACTACGACAAATTGTTACTCCCTCTCCTACTCTCTTTTATCATTCTATCTGTTAATGTTAAATTTGCAGTTCCACGCCCACGCCCAGTTGGTAGCACTGCAGTGAGCAGGTTTTCTGGATAAATAAACGTTGTAAGGTCATGTCGTGTCGGCTGTTGATTGTTATTTGATTACATAATATCAACTGGATATCAAGGGCAGTCCTGTTATGTTAGACTATAAAACGTTACGTTGTATAAATTCATGTTAGATGTGATACAAAACTCTACATAATCCACTGAACAGTCGTGTAGTGTGTTACCGTTACAGGTAGTAAAATCATCGCAGGTGTGCCTTGCACATGACAGCGCTTCTTTCCCCCTCTAGGGGGCAGTGATGAGCCATGACCATTGACCCTAGAGGCTGATTTGAGATCAGTTTCCCGGCACGTCTCTATACAGGTTGTTGCTCGGACTGACAAAAGCTGCTCTGATCTGAGATCAGCATACTGAGAGCCTCTGCCCCTGCAGGTGAGCTGTAACGAGCCTTCAGAGGAGGGACATCCAGGTATACAAGCAGGAGAAGACCTCTCCTCAGGATAGCTGTGGACTAAACACCTGCATCAGCACTGCACTGACCACTGAAACCCTGGGCTAACCTCGGCCAATCACAGATGGGGAGCAGGGTCGGGGTGCAGGGTCGGGGTGCAGCGTCGGGGAGCAGGGTCGGGGTACAGGGTCGGGGAGCAGGGTCGGGGTACAGGGTCGGGGAGCAGGGTCGGGGAGCAGGGTCGGGGAGCAGGGTCGGGGGGCAGGGTCGGGGAGCAGGGTCGGGGTGCAGGGTCAGGGAGCAGGGTCGGGGAGCAGGGTCTGGGTGCAGGGTCAGGGAGCAGGGTCGGGGATCAGGGTCGGGGTGCAGGGTCAGGGAGCAGGGTCTGGGTGCAGGGTCAGGGAGCAGGGTCAGGGATCAGGGTCGGGGTGCAGGGTCGGGGATCAGGGTCGGGGTGCAGGGTCAGGGTGCAGGGTCGGGGTGCAGGGTCGGGGTGCAGTGTCAGGGAGCAGGGTCTGGGTGCAGGGTCAGGGAGCAGGGTCGGGGATCAGGGTCGGGGTGCAGGGTCGGGGATCAGGGTCGGGGTGCAGGGTCAGGGTGCAGGGTCGGGGATCAGGGTCGGGGTGCAGGGTCGGGGTGCAGGGTCAGGGATCAGGGTCGGGGTGCAGGGTCAGGGTGCAGGGTCGGGGTGCAGGGTCGGGGTGCAGGGTCGGGGAGCAGGGTCGGGGAGCAGGGTTGAGGAGCAGGGTCGGGGAGCAGGGTCAGGGAGCAGGGTCGGGGAGCAGGGTCTGGGTGCAGGGTCAGGGAGCAGGGTCGGGGATTAGGGTCGGGGTGCAGGGTCGGGGATCAGGGTCGGGGTGCAGGGTCAGGGTGCAGGGTCGGGGTGTAGGGTCGGGGATCAGGGTCGGGGTGCAGGGTCAGGGTGCAGGGTCGGGGTGCAGGGTCGGGGTGCAGGGTCGGGGTGCAGGGTCGGGGATCAGGGTCGGGGTGCAGGGTCAGGGAGCAGGGTCTGGGTGCAGGGTCGGGGATCAGGGTCGGGGTGCAGGGTCAGGGTGCAGGGTCGGGGTGCAGGGTCGGGGTGCAGGGTCAGGGTGCAGGGTCAGGGTGCAGGGTCAGGGTGCAGGGTCGGGGTGCAGGGTCGGGGTGCAGGGTCGGGGTGCAGGGTCGGGGTGCAGGGTCGGGGTGCAGGGTCGGGGTGCAGCAGCTGCAGTTTTTTGTCTGCTTACATTTCACACAAGTTCAGTCACAGTTCAAGACACTTGAAGCATTAAGTCTCACACAAATGAGGATATGAACAGCAGATTCAAGTCCTCAGCCACAGCCAGCCACGCAGTGATATTATAAATAGTACAGCAGGATATTGTTGCTTTTGAACCCTTAATTAGGGTAATAACAGACATCCCACAGTACAGTTACAGAGCCAAGTGATTCTAGCATGTTCTTTGATGGCCGTAAAGTGTTTAGTGTGCTATGCTCCAGCTGTTGGTTGGTTAGTAATGCTTCTACAGTCATTAGGAGGGTAGATCATAATACTGTGTTAGTCTCACTTCCCCCTCTATACTTCCCTTCACACGAGGTGAAACACTGAGTGTTAAACCACTTACGGTCACTGCGGCTATTCATATTAGCGTTCTCTCTCTTTTTCTCCTTAACACACACACACACACACGCTCACACACACTCACAAACACATTGAGGTATGCGTGCAGTTCCGTATGTACATGCATGACATATATTTTGCAGAACCTAACCCATGACACCCCTGAACCCCTGCCACCCTATATTGCACTATCATTTCTGTTTGTTCATTTTGCATCATCTGCATCATTTCAGTTGTTATTTTGCACATTTGCACATTGCATCATTTGCACTAACTGTACATACATGCAACTCTGTAAATTCTGTTAAATACTGTAGCATCTTGTACAATACAGCTGTACATTTGTCTTAAATCACTTTAATCTGTACATACCCTGTATATTCTGATTATACTGTTCATACTGTGTATATTTTGAGTATACAATTACAATTATATTCTGTTGTAATAACTGTTTTGCACTTCTGGTTGGATGCTAACTGTATTTTGTTACCCTGTACTTGTACCCGTGTAATGACATTAAAGTTAAATCCAATCTAATCTAATGTTTTCATTTTGATCATTTCAAAGCAGTTTAGACTGGCCTGTAATGTAAACGGACATATAAAGGATTACATGCAACACAGGGGTTAAGATTGAAGAATCATTAACTATCATCATCAACTATGAACGTGAATCAGTCGGTCTGGCTGTGCTCCACACACACACACACACACACACACAGAGGAGGCTGAGGCAGGTGCTCTGGATGAAGCCAGACAGCTCTTTAGCCAATCACTTGCTGATTAAGGGGCGCACCTCCAGGCCAAAGGGAGTCTGGGAAGTGGAGTCTCCAGATGACCTTCCTATTTCCACATGGTTTGGAGTTTTGGAGCCAAGTTGACAGATTTCTTTGGTCCAAATACACAGACCTTCTCCATCGCCTTCTGAAGAGTGTGAAGGTATTTTAATACTCCAGTAGGACAGCTGACAGACCCAATATTTGTCTTGATTGACTATAATTTTCTTGACATTAGCTCTATTGTCATATTAGGTGGGGTCAGATGGCTCAGCGGGTTAAGGCGTTGGCCTTATGATCGGAAGGTTGTGAGATCGAACCTCGGCTGTGGCTATGTGATGTTGTGTCTTTGGGCAGGGCACTTCACCCTACTTGCCTCTGGGAGAATGTCCCTGTACTTAATGTAAGTTGCTTTGGATAAAAGCGTCTGATAAATGTAAAAGTATATCAGGGTTCTAATGAGGGTACATGTGATTGGCTGCAGGCTGAATGTAGTTCAGTGTGCGGATGTCACCAGCATGTGTGTTTCTGGACAGACACATTCAGGGTAGCAGTTTTTTGTCTCACAAAAAAACACACTCGTCACTCGCAACACAGATGCGGGTCACAGCAAGATTATTTTTCCTCACAGATTTTGAAACAGAAATTCAGTCACACTGAAACACAAACCCATCTAGATCACATTGAAACATTGAAACATTTAAAATTAGAGTTACATTTTACACCTTTTTTTCTTCTATAGTTTTGGGCCAAAATACTTTAACATGAGGCTACAGGAGCATTTGCACGGGTAACTGACTAATTCAAATACACTGAAAATACAGCACATGTTCTCTCTCTGTCTCTCTCTTGCTCTCTGTCCAACACACACACACACACACACTAAATGCAATGAAACGCGAAAGGTACAGCATTTGAAGTCCTCGACACACACACACGCTAAAATCATCAAAACTCAAATGACCAAAATGTCCAGCACACAACTCCCCCAAAAAACACACCCTAATGCGCACACACACACACACACACACACACACTGGGGGCCAAGTTACCTCCTCGTCCATGGTTAAGCAGCACCTGACCTTTCTGTGTGCTTGTTGCGACAGACATTCGTCCATGGCTCCATCTCTTCTCTCATCCCACTGCTGGCTCTTTGATGTTCCCTAATTAGCCTGGCTCGTTAAGATCGTTAGGCTCAGCAGCGCTAATCAACAGCCTAGCCAGGTCCTTGCATTCACACACACACACACACACACACACACACATTCTCTGTACCTCTCTACCTAATGCTGCAGAAAGCTTAATTGGTCTAGGCTATTGAAAGCTCTGAGAACTGTACAGATACTCACCTGGCAACCACAAACTGGAAATCTCCATTGCTGCCATAGCTGCTGCCTTGGTCGTGATGCTGTGTGTGTGTGTGAGAGGGAGAGAGAGCCTGGGTGCTGCTGGTGGTTTACTGGCTCTCTCCTTTACTCACTCCCCTTTCTATCTATCTCTCTATCTCTTTTTGTTTCTCTAACTCACTGTTACCAACATCTACAAATGATGAGACGAAAATCTCTACCTCCTTTACATCCCTCCCTGCCTCTCTCCCTCACTCTCTCTCTCCCTCCCTCTCATCACAGTCCACACCCCCACACAAGCCCACATGCACATCCTGCAACTGAGAGAGTAAGAGAGGGCAGAAAAACACAACCCCCCCCCCCCCCCCCCCCCCCCCCCCAAACAACAGAACAAGAGGAAGTACACGAGAGGAGCAGGAACTAGCTGAGCAGAGAGAGAGAGAGAGAGAGAGAGAGAGAGAGAGAGAGAGAGAGAGAGAGAAAGAGAGAGAGAGAGAGAGAGAGAGAGAGAGAGAGAGAGAGGGCGGGAGAGAGGGAGGGAGAGAGACAACAAAACATTAGACCCAGTTCGAGGTTTGACAGTGGGATCAGTCAGCGAGATAAGCGACAGGAGGAGAGGGGGAAGACTTTGCCGACGGAAAGTGACGGCGTGGCTGGAAACAGTCAGTCACCGCGGGCTCCGACACAAACACGTCCGCTTGCCCCGAGCTGGTGTGTCACCAGATCAACCAGAGACAGACCCGCTACACCTACACCGACGTGGCTGACACGCACAAGCACGCAAACTTGCATTTAGAAATTGATCGTTCTCTGACTGTGATTTTTATCATTTTGATTTTTTTTCTTCAGCCATCTGTAGCAGCCTTTTTGTCTTTATATCTCGCTCTCTCTGTTCGTCTCTTGTTCCATCTACGCTGCGGTTACGCAGAGCTTGTGATGGCACATGAGCGCCCGGGGACGGGCTGTGGGGGCGTGTTTGCTCTGGGGGGAGTGAGACATCAGTGCCCAGCCACACACACACACACACACGCTTCTCAGCGGAAAGAAACCGGGTGTAGGAACAGCGAGACGGCTGACCGTGCCGCACATCACTCGCACCGCTCTACTTTACTCCGCTCACGCGGAAAAGCGCTGCTTTATAAGTTGACGAATATCACCCAGGGAAAAAAAACGAATTAAAAAGTGCGTTTATTGATTTTGTTTACATAAAGTTGTCTTGTGAATGATTCAGTGGCTACATGTGCGCTTGGTAAACTCCCAGCTGTGACCGTTTGGGCCCGTGTGCTTCCTGCAGTTCACTTGTCCGCCACCAGGTGACAGTATTGACTCTCTGTAAGGCAGCAGCAGGTTCGAATTTCAGAGACCCGAGAGAATTCAAGTGCGCTGCCGCTTTCTGTATTATTGTTGCCTTCTTCCCTCCACCGCTCTCGATGTTGACTAATTCAGAAGATGGAGCAGGAATTCTTAAGTTTAACCTCATAAATGTCTAAGGTGCTGATTTACAATTGACCATTGTACTACAGAGCCAATGGATCTTCAAACACTAGAGACCTACACACACGCAAACACACACACACACACAAACACACACACACACACACACACACGGATTGTGTTGCTAAACTATCGACAAAGACTGAATTTATATACATTTTATAAATGAACAATGAACAAAAAGTTGTTTCACCATATATGAAATGTGATCAAGTGTGTGTGTGTCTGGTGTGCGTGCGTGTGTGACCCCAGCGGTCAGGCTTGCCCAGAGACAGTGACAGACTGGGTGCGGGGAGAAGGTGTGTCTTAAGGTCAAAGGTGGTCTGGGCAACCTGGCTTTGGCCATGACCCTAGTCCCCCATCCCCCTCAGAATGGAGGCTGTGTCTTTGTGTGTGTGAGAGAGAGAGAGAAGGGGGAGGGAGGGAGGATGGTGTGTGTGTACTGTGCATGTGAGAGTGTATAATTGTGAATGTGTGTGTCACTCTGTGCGTGTGTGTGTGTGCGTGCGTAGTGTCCATGGCCAAGGGGGGGCCTTCCTGCCTCAAGGAGGTCTAAGCCTTGGTTTCCATGGTAACGGGGCCCAGCGACACTCCAATTTTTTGCCACTTAAGGAATAGCTGATGCAGGACCTTCCATATTTGGGCATGCCGTTATCCCCACTGTGATGGGGGGAGAAACAGCTGATTAAGATCCAGCAGAAATGGGATTTAACAAACTCGTCCAGGGATGGTGGGGCTGTTAGACCGACACAACAAAGACACCTAACTGTTTGTTAAACACGGATGGGGAGGGAATAAGTGTAGCAAGGTATCCTCATTTTTACACAGTATGGATATTATCACCTACTTACACAACACAAACACACACACACACACACACACACAGCATCTGATAGTACTACCCAAGGGAAGGGGGATGGAGGGAGGCTGGGGCCCCCAGAGTGCCATCAATCACTCTGCTGTCAATACAAGCAACAGAGAGAGAGAGAGACAGGGAAGGGAGGAGGGAAGAGGAGAGAATGATAGAGGTATAGGAAAGGGGAGGGGAGAGAGAGGGAGAGAGGGGCAGGGGGGTGGGGAAGAGAGGAGTGGGTGGAGAGAGTTGTGGGGATGAAAGGATGTATGAAGAGTAGGTGAGGTCAGTATAGCCTCTGAATCTCTCTCTCCTCTCTATGTCTCTCTCCCTCCCCTCTCTCCCCGCTGTCTCTCGGTCTCCCTCCCCCCTCTCTCTCTCCCTCTCTCTCCTTCTCCCCTCTATTAGCCCCAGCCCCCAGGCGTTTAATATACATTCTCACCCCATCTCATAAATCATATCCACAAGACACACAGATAATGGAATTATCTATTCAAACATGGACATTCTACTGTTTCTGTTACACTCACGGTTTTCATTGTTTAGCAGTTTTCATCTCATTAAAAGAGCGCATGCAGACTTCTGTTGGTGTTGGTGTGTGTGTGTTGGTGTGTGTGGGTGTGTTTTGGTGTGTGTTTGTGTTGGTGTGTGTGTAGGTGTGTTGGTGTGTGTGTGTTGGTGTGGGTGTGTGTTTGTGTGTGTGTTGGTGTGTGTGTGTGTCCATAGGGAGGTGTAGTGTTCTGCCCAGTGGTGGCAGGTCTGCAGAGAGAGAGGTGCTGTATGGGAATCAGCAGGGGGGGGAAACAAAGTCACACTCCTCTCTAGACCATGGGACAGTCTCCACACACACACTCTCTCACACACACACACACACACAGACTCACACACACACTCAGGACTCACACACACACACACAGACACTAACACACACTCACACACACATACGTATACGCACACACATACTTCAAACTGCCGCTGCACCTCTCCAACACCTATTCTTCTACCTTCCTTTTACCTTCCCAGTCCTTCTCTTCCATCCCTCCAGCCCTCCTCCTCCATCCCTCCATCCCTCTAGCCCTCCTCCTCCATCCCTCCAGCCCTCCTCCTCCATCCCTCTCACACCATTTCTCCTCTCCTCCACAGGGGGTGGGGGAAGTAGGGGGGCTCCAGTCTGTGGGGAGTCACACCTAGCGTGTCCGGACAGACCCTCAGGCCCGGCAGGACAGGTGCCAGAACAGACCCCCCACCTCCCTCCCACCCCCCTCCCACCCCCACCCTCCACCACCCTTCTGTCCTATAAGAGAGCTCTGCTCCAGGAGTTTTAATTGGAGAATAAGAGTGCGTGGACCGTGAGTTAAAATGGCCACCTCTTTCAGATGGACATCAGTCCAACTGTCCACACATCCTCCCACCTGCCTTCACCTCCACATTCTCTTTATCTCTGCCTCTTTCACACCATCATCATTCTTCTTTTCTTGTAATCAACCCTTGTCTCCCCCCCTCCCGCTCTCTCTCTCTCTCTCTGTCTCTCTCTCTCTCTGTCTCTCTCTCTCTCTCTCTCTCTATCTCTCCCTCTCTCTCTCTTTCTCTCTCTCTTAGCAAGGGCCCGCTGGTCAGCTGCAGCTGTGACATCACCGGACACTGTTCTGCACTCTGATTGGACACTTGGCCGCGTTGCCTGGCAACAGCAGTGAAAGGTCTCGGTGTGTTTGTGTGTGTGTGTTTGTGTGTGTGTGTGTGTGTTTATGTCTGTTTATAGATGCATGTTTTGAAAGGTGTGGAAAACATCTTTATGCTTTCATCTAGAAAGGTAAACTTGTCAAAAGGAGGATTGCGTGGGTGTAAGAAACGCAGTCTGTACAAAGATGTTACCTTCCCAGTGTGTTTAGTATGAAAAAAAAAGCTCTGGCCTCATAATCACAAAAGAAGAGTGTGCAAGTGTGTGTGTGCGTTTGACTGTGTAAATTAACTTTCAGGGTTGCTTCTGTGTGCGGGTGAGTGTGTACGGGTGAGTGTGTACGGGTGAGTGTGTACAGGTGAGTGTGTGCACGCAGGCTTGTGTGTTCATTCACATGTATGTAAACGTGCATGCACCATGTGCTGGTGGATACACACACATGCACTTGTGCACATGTGCATGTGTGTGTGTGTGTGTGCATGTGTGTGTGTGTGTGTGTGTGTGTGTGCACGTAACCCCGGGGGAGCGAGTGGTTATTGTATCTGACACAGCGGCTCTTTCTAGCGCCTCATATTTCTGGGCCGATCGATTCTTCTGACTCCCGACAAGACAATAATCGCACCTCCCTCTCTCACTCCATCACTACCATTATTACTGACCTCCCCGGGGAACGAGGGGGGCGGGGGGGAAGGAGGTAGAGAGAGAGAGGGGATGAGGACAGAGGGAGAAAGAGAGAGAGGGAGAGGGTTGAGGACAGAGGGAGAGAGAGCAAGGGATGAGGACAGAGAGAGAGAGGCTTAGGGAAAAGGGGGGAGAGTCTGCGAGACAAGTGTATGGTGATGTGGATGAAGAAAAAGGAAGGATGTGATGTGACAGAGGAACAGAGTAAGAGAGGGTGGACGAAGGTGGGGAGGGAGGGATGAGAGAACAGAGGACAGGACGGCGAGGATGGAGGGATGAGGTTTAGGTGAAAAGCAGAGCAAAAACGACTAGAAAATGACTTCTAAATGAAGTGATGGAGTGAAAGAGGAGTAGTGAAAAACGAAGAGGGCGACAAGGTGGGGTGTGCAAAAAAAAAAGGAAGAAGAAGGGAGACATGCCAACGCAGAGCGAGAGAAAGGAGGGCAGCGGTGAAGGAGGAGCGAGGGCCACAAGAGGAGGACAATAAAGGAGAGAATTAGAGAAGCAGAGATGAAGGATTCACACTATGTTCTTCTAATAAAAGCACCAATGAGAGAGGAAAGGGAGGGAGGGAGGGAGGGAATGGGCTGTCAGGGCACAGACTGAGGTAAAACACACACACACACACACACAAACACAAAAACACACACACACCAACCTGCACACACAAACACACACAGAAACACAGAAACATACACACAACCCCCTGCAGAAGAACACACACACACACACACAAACCCCCTTGAAACAGAACCCACACACAGACAGATGTATAAATATATCAAATGTATACATATAAAAAACCTCGACACACAGTCATACAAAACATGCGCACCTTTAAGAAAGCAACACACACAAGTAGCAGTATTCAGACATCCAGACATGTTATTAAATTGACCAGAGTACAATGCTTGATTGGCAGGAGGGGCTCTAGAGCTGTCATTCAGCTGAGAAGAATGGAGATGGCTAGCACACACTCACGCACACAACAAACACACACACCCGCACAGCAAACACACACTCACACACAAGCACACACACACAAACATGCACAGACAGGCACACACACACACAACACACACAAGCACACCACACACAAACATGCACAGACAAGCGCACACACACAGAAACATACACACACACACACAACACACACAGACACACAAAGGCTCTCAAACACAGACAGACGTACAGTCTACATACCAGCAGTTTACGAACAGCCCTGTCTTGCGTGTGTGTGTGCATGCATGTGCGTGTGTGTGTGCGTGTGCATGCATGTCAGACCAAGCAGTTGTTGTTTCCTTTGAATCTAAATTACAATTACTGTAATTGGCTCTCAATTCAAGGGATTGCTCTGTGACCCTACCCCCCCCCCCCTAACCTCTCCTCCCCCCCCCCCCCCCCTCTCTCTCATCATCTACTTTGTGTGTCCCTCTTCATCCCATATTCCCTCTTTCTCTCTGTCTGTTCAGCTTTTCCCAATCAATATTCCTCCTTCCCTTCCACCTCTATCAGTACATCCATCTTTTTATCTGGATGGAATCCTTCTCCATCCTTCCGTCCCTCAGTCCCCCTTCTTCGTCCTATCTCGTCCCTTTACCTTCTCTCTCTCTCCCTCTCTCCTGGTCTCTCTCTCTCTCCCTCCCTCTCTCTCCCTTCTTCACTTCCTTCATCCGCTTCTCTCACGTATCACTACTTTATCCTTCATCATCTACCTTTTCATCTACCCCCTGGTCTCGCCTCCTTTCCCTTCTTTCTTTCTCTCTTAATTCCCCCCCCGTTTCCCCTGCCATCCCTCCATCCTTTTAATATTCAGTGAAACAATGAGAGCTACTGTATTCTTTATTTTATGTGCCATTTATTATGACCAGATATCAGAGCCGTACAGTAAGAACGCAGGTACATGTTGTGCATTTGGAAGAGAGAGAAAGACCGATAGAAAGAAAGAGGGAGGCAGAGGGGGGTTGAGGTGGTAGTGATGGTGTGTTGGGTGGGTGGGTGTAGGAGGAGGGGAGGGGGGTAGGAAATTGGTCTGGCTAGCGAACAGCTTTTCACCCCTCTCTCTCTCTCTCTCTCTCTCTCGCTCTCTCTCTGTCTCTCTCTCCCCCCCTCTCTCTCTCTCTCTCTCTCTCTCGCTCCCTCTCTCTATTCTGCTTTGTATTCTGCAGAGATGACAGGGGGAAAGCTTTATTGCTCCGAGTTTGTATCGATCGGGGCCCCTCAGAGGGGGGAGTCTGAAGGACGCGCATTGCCGGCCCTTTCTCAGCGACCACAGATCCAAAAAGCCCCCACCTCCAACCCTCCCCTTTAAATCTCCAGCCCTCCTACTCTTCCACCCCTCTCTCTCTCTCTCTCTCTCTCTCTCTCTCGCTTCCTCGCTTCCTCGCACTGAAATTCAAATTCAAGGCTCTTATTCTCAAAGGTTAAGATAGAGAGAGGCTCCTGCCTCCCCTTGACTGAGGGCCTGAATGAAGCTGAATCTGATAAGCGCAGCACACCAACACAAACAAGGGGAGAAGCGAGCAAATATATGAAAAAAGGAGAAGCAAAGAAGAATATATCAACTGTCTTCCTTTCTCTCTGCCTCATCTCTCCATATCTCCTTTGCCAACCCCCACGCACCTCCGTCCCCCCTCCTCCTCCTCCTCTTCACCTTGTTTCCCTAACCCAGGTCCCCCTCTCCACCTCTCTTCTTAAAAAGAGATGAGAATGAATCATTTCGCCGGTGAGGAGAGGCCTGAGCCAGCTTGCCCTAAAGAGGACTGTCCCTCTGCTCCTCACATTAACCGTTCTACTAGCAAGTTTAAAATATGGAAGAACAAGCCCAGCCTTTGTTAATATCGATCGGAAATCACGCACGTGTTTGGAATAAAAGAATAATACTTTAGTATGATAATAGAAGGAATGACGGGAGGAATCCCAAGTGCCCTGGTAACATCCAGGGTGTGTTCCAAGGGGGTGTCTTTGTGTCCTGAGAACAAAGACGCCCGTTCAGAGCCGAGGTGATCAAACACTCGACGAACACAAACACCAAACCTCTTTATCCGTTAACGGCATGCGAGGTGCTCTCGTCTCGCCAGGGAGCGGAACAGATTGTCCATCGGGGGGGGCGGGGGGGGGCACAGGGTTCAAGTCCATGACCGGGAGGGGGTGAGGGGGTTAGGGGTGAAGGGGTTGGGGGGGGGGGGGTGATGGGTGAGCAGGAGGAGGTGGGGTGGGGTCAGGGGGTCTGCTATTCCCAAGGGGGAAGGGATCCCTGCTGTCTCTCCCCTCCCCCAAGCAAGCCCCCCCCCCCCCCCAACACACACACACACAAGCCCCCCCCAACACACACACAAGCCCCCCCAACACACACACCCCACTCTTTGCCCTTGCTGCTGTTTTTCTAAGCCCTGCTTAGTCTGATCTCACACGTGTGTAAACCTGAACCTCTGGACACACACGCACGCACACACCCAGGGTAACACGCAACACACACATCAAGGTTCCCTCAGAAAAACTGGGTGTTACTTTAGTGCACGGTGTCTGCCCACCAGCACAGACATGTCACCTTGTCTTATTTTTCTCTTCACGTTTCTCCCATGCAAACTGTGTCTCCATCCCTCAAACACAGCTGCCACTGGGCCCCACATTCATGGGGATGGATAAGGTGTGTGTGTGTACAGGGTGTGTGTGTGTGAGGTGTGTGTATGAGGTGTGTGTGTGTACAGGGTGTGTGTAGGAGGTGTGTGTATAGGGTGTTTGTAGGAGGTGCATGTGTATGAGGTGTGTGTGAGGTGTGTGTGTATGAGGTGTGTGTATGTGTGTGTGTATAAGGTGTGTTTATATTCAGCCCTGCTATACAATGTTTACATCAGAGACCTGAACAGAGTGTATGAGAGGGATACTGATGTATGTTGCAGCAATGAAGGTATTACACACACACACACACACATACACGTACAGCATACACACTCAGCACACACAGCACACACGCACACACAGCACACACGCACACACTCGTCCAAGTATCGACAGCCAGTAGGTAGGTGTGTGCACACGCACTTAACACACACGGGAAATTAAATACAGACACACGTATGTGGAAACACAGATTTATGTTGGACACACACACACAGGAAGCTGCACTTTGCGGTGCAGGATGGATGTATAGAGTTTCCTATAGATGGAGATTTGAAGGCACAGTATATCTTAGTATATCTCAGTATATCTCAGTATATCTCAGTATGTCTCAGTATGTCTCAGTATGTCTCAGTACAGCAAACCTCTCTCAGTAGAACATTCACCATCTGCCTTTCATCTACTCACATTCAAGGTGTTCATTTAGCAGACCCTAACATAAAGAGCTAACCCGAACACTGGAACCAATCTCTGGGCGTGTTCCGGAGCACGGGGCGTGCGAGGCTTGACTGAAGTTCGGCAGGAGGTCAGGTGACGTGGTCACATGGTCGGCGGCCTGCAGGATTGGCCTCTCCAGACTGAGCCCCACCCCTCGAGACGCTCCAACGTCACTTAACCACAACACGACCGCTGAGTGTGTTTACACGTGTAGGGCGCCCGGGCGTGCGGGCCGACTCTCACGGTAATCGATGAGAGCGAGAGGAAAGGGAGGGGGAGTGAGGCGGGGGGGGGGGGGGGGGTGGAGTGTGTGTGTTGGGGGGGGGGAGGCGGAGGGGGTGGGGGGGTGAAAAAATCGGTAAAGAAAGCAGGTTATCTCCTGTCATTAGGGGAGGGAATCCCTTGACTGGGGGTGGGGCAGGTGGTGGGAGTTCATTGATAAAAAAAAAAAGGAAAGAGGGGGTGGGGGTGGGGGTGGGGGGATTCTGTTTGGCATCGGGAGAGAGCAGACAATTATCTGTATTGATTAGAGCGGGGCCAGTACTGTGAAGACTGAGAAAACTATGACAAGATCAATAGAGAGAGAGAGGGAGGGAAGAGAACGAGAGAGGGAGAGAGAGGGAGAGAAGGAGAGGCAGACAGGGAGGGAGAGGGAAAGAGAAAGATGAGGAGGGCCGATACAATGATAGACAGACATTGAACAATACAAAAAAGAGGCCAGAGGTAAAGAAAGAGAGAGGTAAAGAGATAGAGAAACAGAGAGAGAGAGTTAGAGAGAGAGGGGGGAGGGAGAAAGGGAGAGAGAGAGAGAGGTAGGGAGAAAAGAAAGGGAGAGAGTGTGAGGAAGGTAGAGAGAGAGGAAGAGAGAGAGAGGGATGAAGAGAGAGAAAGAGGAAGGGAGAAAAAGAGAGAGACATAGAAAGGGAGAGAGAGAGAGGAAGGGAGAGAGAGAGACAGAGAAAGGGAGAGCTTTGAACATGAAAGGAGGTGTGGAGGTGGGACTGCTGGTGGGCCTCCTTTTGTTCAGGCCGGCCTGACAAAAAACAAAATGGTGGAATACCAGAGAAACATACAACCTTAACTGAGTGAAAACATCCTCCTGCCACACACATACACACACACACACACACACACACTAATCCTCAGTCAGTGGTCCAGGGAGTAACTACACTCTTCCTGCTCTCAGCATTGCTGGTGACCCCAAGTCCATCACCAGGCAACACAGAGCACCTCAGAATGGTGCCAGAACAGGGTCCACACACACACACACACACACACAGGTCATACAAACACACATACACATTTCTGATCTCAGCTCTTTGGTGTGCTAAAAAGATGATTCAAACCTCTTTTGGAGGTTATAAAAATGACTAATGCGTATGCTCAACTCTGCTCTAAATATGCTGAAGAGTGGACCTAGATATTGGGGAAACCTTTGGTAAGGGCAGAAAATGTCAGATTTGACAAATAACCTTTTAAACATGGATCAGATGTGGGCAGTTATGAGCCACATGGATAGAGGGCATCTCAACTGTCCTTCCGTCCAACAGGAAGTGTACAGATAGGCTCTGTGTTGTAAAACATTACTAGGGTGCCACCTCTAATAAAGTGAGGTTTGTGTTTTCAGACAAATCACAGGGATTTATACACAAATTCAATCTATTTTTGTTAGGGGTGAAATGTTTGCTGTGGACATAAAGTGAGGCGGTGGGAAATATAAGTATAATAAAATCACATGGTGAAAGGGAGGTAACTGACAGCGAAAGAGAACAGGGAGAAAAGACGGATAGAGAGAAGGAGGGAGAAAGGGAGGGGAGACACATGGAGTAAGAAAGAGCAAGAGCAAGAGCTTGCGGGGAGAAAGGGGGAGACAGAGAGAGAAAGAAAGGGGGAGGAGGGAGAGAGAGCGATTAAGGGGGGGAGAGAGAGGGGGAGGGAGAGAGACAGACAGAAAAAGAGAGGGAGAGAGAGGTAAATAGTGAAAGAGGAAGCAGGGAACAGAGTGGATTACAGGTGTACAGTTATGCATGCATGACATCACAGAACTCCTCCTCCAGCCCCAGGGAATGGGCACCTTGGAAACGGTCGCTAGGGGAACAGACTACTGATAAAGAGAGAGACAGAGAGAGACACACAGAGAGAGACAGAGAGAGACACACATAGAGAGACAGAGAGAGACACAGAGACAAGCAGGGAGAGAGAGGGAGAGAGACACAGAGGGACAGGGAGAGAGAGACAGGGAGAGAGAGACACAGGGAGAGAGAGACACAGGGAGAGAGACATACAGGGAGAGACAGAGAGACAGAGACGTGGAAGGGGATGAAACTTAGACAAGTTGAGGACTGGAAAGCCGGCAATGAAAAGGAGGGATAAAAAATGTTTGACATGGAATACAGAGCTGGTACAGCATGACAGTGAGAGGGCAAAGAGAGAGAGAGAGAGAGAGAGAGAAAGAAAGAGAGAGAGAGAGAAAAAGAGAGAGAGAGAGAAAAAGAGAGAGAGAGCGCTGAAAATAAGAAAGCTGATTCCTCATCATCTCTTCCTGGAGTGGTGGAACATGGAAACTTCAAACATTCACCTCCCTAACCTTGTTCCCCTCCTTCCAACCCACATATACTGTGACCCCCACCCCTCCCCCCCGCCCAACCTGCCCCCAGTCATTTACTGGGCAAAGATTTAGAGCACTGCCAAGTGGATGTGATAGTAAAACCCTCCCCTGCATGGCTGAGACACAGACCCTGTGCTGTTCAACCCATTCAAGATAGACAGAGAACCTCTATATCGGAGAGGGCAGGTCGAGAATGACTTAGAACCGGACCTCCACGTTTGTCTAGACGACTGTTAACAACCGTACCAGAGCCCCCGTAGCTCCAGAAGAGTCTTCTGTCCCCGATGCTCTTTGACTGGGGTCCCCCAAGGATCAGTGAAGGGCCCGCTCACATTGTTAAGTGTGAGGCTCGCCCCAAAGGTTACACACAACACTTGTGTGCGCAAACACACACACGTAATTCAGATTTGTTACAGTCGCTTACAGTATCTTCCTCGCCGGCATCAAATGCACTTTGCACCAACACAACTCAACCCAACTTACACAAAAACCTTGATGTAATTCCCTTGAACTATTTCACGATACTTACGAAACACCCTACATTCTCTCCAAGCCATACATATCAAATATTTTATGCGGTATAGATTTGATATGCATATTATCTGATCAATATCAGCTTGTGAATAATACATGGGCTGGTCAGGTTTGACAGTAGGATTTGAAATGGAGATGTATGCTAATAGACCAGCTCAGTCAGAGCGGCCCTGAACCACATGCCTGCAGTACTGCAGCCTCACCTTCTCTCTCCATAATGCATGACCCGACTGAATATATATCACCCTTCATACACACACGCATACACACACAGGTGAACACTGGCTTTCATACACACACACACACACACACAGGTGAACACTGGTCCACACACACACACACACACATACATACATAGGTGAACACTGGCTTCATACACACACGCATAGGTGAACACTGGTCTTCACACACACACACACACACACACACACACAGGTGAACACTGGTCTTCATACACACACACACAGACAGGTGAACACAAGTCCACACACACACACACACAGGTGAACACTGTCTTCATACACACACACACAGACAGGTGAACACTGGTCCACACACACACACACACACACATACATAGGTGAACACTGGCCTTCATACACACACGCATAGGTGAACACTGGTCTTCGCACGCACACACACACACACACAGGTGAACACTGGTCTTCACACACACATACACATGCACGGGCGACACAGATATGTACTCCCAGTTCACGCTTACATAATAAAATAAAAAGACACAGATTTTTCAATGAAAACTATCGATTTTGATGACAGGTCTATGTCTGTCTTTTATTTAGAAAAGATCTTACTTTGAATCAGCCTGCCAATTTAGCAACCGCACAGCAGAATACAAACTGGTCAAGAAGCCAATCTCAATCACATTAAACACATCCAATCCAATACACAGAGGAGGTCAGATGGCTCAGCAGGTTAAGGCACACTGGCCTCCTGATCGGAAGATTGCAAGTTAGAACCACGGTTGTGGTTATGTGATGTTGTGTCCATGGGCAAGACACTTCACCCTACTTGCCTCAGGGAGAATGTCCCTGTGCTTAATGTAAGTTGCTTTGGATAAAAGTGTCTGCTAAATTAGGTTTATTATTATTATTAACAACAGACCTCCCTCACTCCTCTCATACAAGACAGAGAAAAACAAAAAACAGGGAGTCCGTTGAACACTTTAGAACGGACTGGCTTTGAACGAGCCCCCATGTTACAAAGGGGGAACTGTTTTGGTGTTGCTGAACGTAGCTCAGTGCGTGTTGGTCTGGAAGTGGTGGTTACTCTAGCTACTATGTCTGGTGACTAATCATCTGTGTCAGCTGGGCTTCAATTAACAAACACACACAGGGACAAAGGGGGGAGAGAGGGAGGGAGGGATGGAGGTAAATATGTTACATGGCGTGCGAAGAAAAGAAGAGGTAAGAGAGCAAAGCGGAGGACAAAGAGAATCAGTGACTGGTGTGAGTGTACAACAGCGTGATTGTGTGCAAACGTGCGTGTGTGGATTTGTGTCCGTACAAGACCACTGTCCACATATCTGCGTTCATGCCTTCAGCATCCATATTTCTAGTCAATGCTTACAACCTTCCTCCCTCTCCCTCCCTCTTCCTCCCCCTCCCTCCTTTTCTCCTTCTCCCTCCCCTCCTCCCTGCCCCCACCGGTCTTTAACCTTGGCCTCTGCCTAGAGTAATAAAGTCACCCTCACACCCTCTTTCCCCGCTCCTCCTTCTACCTTGCTCTCCTCCTCCCTCTCCTCTATATCCTCCATCTGCTCCTCCACCCCTCTCCATCCTCCACCATCCTACTCAACCTCCACTCCACCTCCCTCACCTCTCGTCTCCCTCCACCTCCTCCTCCACCCTCTCCTCCACTTCCTCCTCCACTCTCTCCTCTCATCTCCTCCTCCTCCACTCTCTCCTCTTCACCTCCCTCTCCCCTTCTCCTCCACTCTCTCCTCCTCCTCTACCCTCTCCTCTCCACCTTCCTCACCTCTCGTCTTCCTCCTCCTCCACCGTCTTCACCACCTCCTCCTCCACCCTCTCCTCCACCTCCTCCTCCACCCTCTCCTCTTCACCTCTCCCCTCCTCCTCCACCCTCTCTGGCCACCACCTCCACAGTTCACTGTTGCCCTCATTCATAGTAAACACTATTGATTTTCAGCACCAAAAAAAAAGCCATGAATTTTAATGTCCCTATCTGTCCCCTTCTCCATCTCCCCCTGCCCCCCCCCACCTCCCCCCCTCCCCCAGCTCCTACCTTCTTTCTTTCCTGAGGGGAGGATAAAGAGATGGGAATCGGGAGCGCGTGCACGCCTGTGTGTGTATGTGGCGTGGCGGGATCGCAAACGTGTGTGTGTGTGTGTGCGTGTGTGCGGAGGCCGTATGTGCGAGTGTGCGTTGTGGAGGAGGGGGCATTTCTCATTTCCCAGCTGTGCCTCTCTCACACCACAACCCCTCCCCCACCCTCTCCATACCTCCCCCCTTTCTTTCTCTCCATCTCTTCTGGGGGGGTGGGGGGGGGGATACATACATACACACACAGCTGATCGTCACACACAGATAGTGTGTCCTGTCCTCTTGGTGTGCGTACACAAACAGACGTTGCTAACGCCCCTCGGTCAAGGCCACATGCATCAACACGCACGCATTTACAAAACACAGATAACGATTTGGACCAATTTCCTTGGCTGTTCACACAATGCAGAAACACCTCCATATACAGTAGTCTATGTATAAAACAACAGTGTGTCACTTTCCCTTAATCCCTCTCTCTCTCCCTCCTCGCCTTTCTCTGTTTAACTGGATTTCTCTCTTTCCTTGTCTTTTTGTCTTTCTCTTTCTTTTAAACAACTGTCTTTACTTCCCCTTATATATGACTCCTATATACCATGTCTTCTCTCAACCACAGCAACCATCTCCGTTTCTTCCGCTCTTACTCCCACTCTCTCTCTCTCTCTCCATCTTCCTCTCTGTCTCTCCCCTTTCTCTCTCCATCTCCCTCTCTCCCTCACTCACTCTCTCCCCTCTCTCTCCCTCTCCCTCTCTCTATCTCTCCCTCGCTCTGTCTCCCTCACTGTCTCCCCCCTTTCTCTCTATCCATCTCTCTCCCTCCCCTCTCTCTCCCTCTCTCTATCCCCCTCTCTCCCTCTCTCCCCCCCTCTCTCTCTCTCGCTACCTCTCTCTCTCTCTCCTACTCTGTGTATTGATTTAGCTATAAGCGGTGTCCTGGTTGCGACCGGGCAGTGCAGACAGACAAAGGCAGACTTCATCAACGACCACTGAACACTGGAACATATCCTCAATAATCACTCCATCACGAGAGAGAGGAGAGGGATGAGGAAGATGACAGATCTCAGACACAGATTATTAGGAGGCTGTATGATCACAGGGTATTTTAGAAGAATTTCCTGCTCATTATTCAAACTTCAGCGGAGAAGTAGCAATCATGTGTAACATCAGCGTACGTTCGTGTGAGAAGCAGACCACTGTGATTCGTTAGACGGTGTGTGTAAAAGTGTTTATATAGTAGGTGTGTGAGAGGAACAACCTTGTGTGTGAGTGTGTGTGTGTGTGTGTGTGTGTGTAGTTCCACCTCTCTTTAATCTCCTGGTCCTAATTCAGTGAGGATGTTCAGCTGCCTAATGGGATCTGACGAACGCCCGTCGCTGCAGCTGAGCTAGCTAGCTCGCTAACCGCTAATGAGTGCAGCGTAGCAGAAGGGGGAATCAAAGACCTTCATCAGCAAACCTAATTAATGTACACCTCATTAAGCTCTGCTCTCTCGCTCTGTTCTTCTCTCTTTCTCTGTTTCTGTCTCTCTCTCTCTCTCTCTCTCTCTCTCTCTCTCTCGCTATCTCTCGCTGTCTGTCTTGCTCTCTCTTTCCTCCCTTCTGCTGTTGTCTGTCTGTCTGTTTGACAGTCTGTCTGTCTGACAGTCTGTCTGTCTGGTTGACAGTCTGTCTGTTTGTCTGGTTGACAGTCTGTCTGTCTGTCTGTCTGGTTGACAGTCTGTCTAAGTCTGTATTTGTACAGTAGTATATCTGTCAGATCATCAAGCCACAGTAGTCTGGCTGCCTGCTCTATTAGCCACAGGCCGTCTTTTGTGCAGAAGCCTAGTTTGAGTGTGGTGTTAGCTGGTCTGTGTGTGTCTGTTAGCTGGTCTGTGTGTGTCTGTTAGCTGGTTGTATGTGTGTCTGTTAGCTGGTCTGTGTGTGTCTGTTAGCTGGTCTGTTTGTGTCTGTTAGCTGGTCATATGTGTGTCTGTTAGCTGGTCTGTGTGTCTTTGTGTGTCTGTAAGCTGGTCTGTGTGTCTCTGTGCGTCTGTTAGCTGGTCTGTGTGTGTCTGTTAGCTGGTCTGTGTGTGTCTGTTAGCTGGTCATATGTGTGTCTGTTAGCTGGTCTGTGTGTCTTTGTGTGTCTGTAAGCTGGTCTGTGTGTCTCTGTGTGTCTGTTAGCTGGTCTGTGTGTGTCTGTTAGCTGGTCATATGTGTGTCTGTTAGCTGGTCTGTGTGTCTTTGTGTGTCTGTAAGCTGGTCTGTGTGTCTCTGTGCATCTGTTAGCTGGTCTGTGTGTGTCTGTTAGCTGGTCTGTGTGTGTCTGTTAGCTGGTCATATGTGTGTCTGTTAGCTGGTCTGTGTGTCTTTGTGTGCCTGTAAGCTGGTCTGTGTGTCTCTGTGTGTCTGTTAGCTGGTCTGTGTGTGTCTGTTAGCTGGTCTGTGTGTCTCTGTGTGTCTGTTAGCTGGTCTGTGTGTGTCTGTTAGCTGGTCTGTGTGTGTCTGTTAGCTGGTCATATGTGTGTCTGTTAGCTGGTCTGTGCGTCTTTGTGTGTCTGTAAGCTGGTCTGCGTGTCTCTGTGTGTCTGTTAGCTGGTCTGTGTGTGTCTGTTAGCTGGTCTGTGTGTCTGTTAGCTGGTCTGTGTGTGTCTGTTAGCTGGTCTGTGGGTGTCTGTTAGCTGGTCTGTGGCAGGCATGAGCAGCAGGTGTGTGGACAGCAGGTCTCCATGTAGTTTGAGCTGTTCTTCCGTTGTCCCTCTCCCTGCCTCGGATCAAAGCACTTCCTTTCAGTGTTGTTCCTCCCTCGTCCCCCTCCTACAGCCTCCACCCCTTTCCCTCAGTCATAATTTGACTGATGATTATACCTGTCACTCAAGGCAGCATGTGGCCAATTAGGAATGGGCCAGACAGAGGGGGGAGGGGCCTGCATGGATTTCTGTTGTGTTTTGTCTGTTTCCTTTTTTCTTTCTTTCCAGACTCTTTTCTTTTAACGTTGTTTTCGTTGTTTTACCAAACAACATGTTCTGAACAGCTCTCCTCCTCCTCCTAACAAACTCTCCTCCTCTCCAAACACCTTTTCTCTCTCTTTCTCTCCTCTCCGTTCCTGTGTAATCACAGAGTCATTTAAACTCACTTTTATACACTACCTCTGACTAGCGGTTAAGAGTGCAGCCATGGCCCCGGTGTTTTATGGGCCTTAATGTGTCCTACAGTCACTTTGGCAACCTTGTCATCGCTCTGCACACCACCGCAAAGAGAGGGAGGGAGGGAGGAATAGTGAGTATGAGGACATAAGGGAAATTGAGAAAGGAACGAAAGAAAGAAAAGTAAAGAGAGAGGTAGGGATGGAGAGAATAAGACAGAGAGAGAGAATAAGAGAGAGAGCGAGAGAGAGAGAGAGGGAGAGAGAGAACCATGGTGAACTCAGCCAAGCTGAAAACAAGGGGAACGAAAGAGAATGAAAGGAGAGGGAGGGCGGAGGGACGTGTGCGACAAAATGGACAGAACACCGGATAGTCAAAAGAAAGGGGAGAGAGAGGTCACTTAGTCACTCCCCCTCCACACCCGCGGGCCCCTAACCCCCCTGCCACCCTCCGCAGGCAGACAAAGAGACAGAGGGGTGCTCCCCTTGTACAGGGCAAGGAGGGGTCCCATACACTGCTCTCTCTCTCTCTCTCTTTCTCTCTCCTTTTCCGCCCACCCACTCCCCTAATCTCTCAAGCCAAGTACAGATTACAGTTGGACTGGATGTAGCTGAAGAAAAATAAGAACTAAGATATCTGTTTGAAGACGTTTGCTTTTCCACCAGCTAAAATACCTCAATCTAGAACCGATAGTGGTTGGTTTCTGAGTGAGGAAAGCAATAAAACGTATCGCATTTGTGATTTCCCCCCAAAATAGACGATAATTGTGTTATTGCCCACACACCTTGAATCTCCTAAGTACTGAAGGAGAAGAGAGAGAGAGAGAGAGAAGAGGGGAAATATGGAAGAGTGAACGAAATAGAGGAATGCTGAAAAGGATTGTGCAGCAGATGAAAGGAAGAGGTACAACAATTCCAGAAGAGAAGGCGCCTGCCAGGAGGGGTGATGGGAGGAGAGGGGAGGGGAGGGGTGGAGAGGGGAGGAGAGGGGAGGAGAGGGGAGGAGAGGGGAGGAGAGGGGAGAGAGGGGAGGGGAGGGGTGGAGAGGGGTGGAGAGGAGAGGAGAGGAGAGGGGAGAGAGGGGAGGAGAGGGGAGGGGTGGAGAGGGGAGGAGAGGGGAGAGAGGGGAGAAGAGGGGAGGGGTAGAGAGGGGAGGAGAGGGGAGGAGAGGGGAGAGAGGGGAGGAGAGGGGAGGAGAGGGGAGGAGAGGGGAAGGATGAAGGGATGAAAGATGAGGAAAACATGAAGGATCTGAGAAGGAAGATTAAACAGGATTTTTGGTTTGTACTGTGTGTGTGTGTGTTACTGTGTATGTATGTGTGTGTGTGTGTTACGGTGTATCGCTGGGTACTGTCCACATACCTGCCGCGCTCGCGGGGAGAAGGCCCTGTGACAAACCCTGCACGCTCGCCCACATCCTGGGCCCTCACTTTCACTCAGGCAGACTGAAGGACAGCCGTGGAACCCCAAAGGTTAACAGGACCCCCTTCATTATCATAAATCTTATCAGCTAAATGAAATGGAGAGAGGGGCCACTGATTTAGGTGTCCTTCGAGCTGGGCGTGGGGGGGTGGGGTCTGGGTGGGGGGATGGACCCAATCAAACATCTGGATTTTATTGGTCTTTTTTATTATCTAAATGTACCAGCGCAGGGTTGCAGAGGTGAAAGCAGCAATCAACCGCAGAGACAGAGGAAGAAGAGGAAGGGGGGGAGGAGCCTCGTCGCTACAGTTACAAGCTGACGGACATCTCCACTGGCCAAGTGGGCCCTTTACGTTTTCACTGCGAAGAAATTCTGTGCTGCAAACTGCCAGGGTTGTACGGAACAGATGTACACAGCTAAACAAGAACAACTCCAGATATTGGAATAGGCTTCACACTAATGAAAATAGCAGCACAATCATCAGTTAGCTGTACTGTCAACAAGGCTGGAGAGGCTTGTTTTACTCAGCCTGGGCGATTTGTGTGATTGGCCCCGTGTGGTTTATCACTCTTGTCCAGCTCTCGGACTGACCAACACACACACAAACACACACACACACTCAAGTCTCCATCTATAGCTCCACAGGATTCTTTGCCACTCTTTGTGTAGGTCAAGTGTACTTCAGAAGTCGTTGTATGTGTTTGTGTTTCAGCGACAGAAAGGGGGGGGGGGAGAGAGAGAGAAAGAAAGTGATAGAGGAAGAGAAAGAGGAAGACTGAGAGAGCTAGAGAGAGAGAGAGAGACCACAAGAAGGACAGTAGGTATGTGTATCCCTGGTGATGCGTTGATTAGAAGCCCCCCCCCATCACCCCATCACCCCAAACCCCCCTCTTTCTCCCCTCTGACCCTCCCTCCCCCTCCCTCCCTCCCCCCCTTCTCCCTGGTCTCCGGGGAACAGGGCTGATTAAGTGGCCTGCTCACCCAGCCACTGATTAGGAATAATGTTAGGCTGCATTTCACTGGACACACTGACAGTAAACATCATTGTGTGTGTGTGTGTGTGTATGTGTGTGTGGGTGGGTGGTATGTGTGTGTTTGGAGGTGTGTGTGAGTCAGGGAGAGAGAGAGAGAGGAAAATCAAAGTGAGTAAGAGAATGAGAGCGTCCGTTTCTGTGTCTTTAGCACAGTGGGTATAATGGGCTAAGCTACCCAGCTACACAGCACAGTCCAATCACAACAGCTGTTTGGTAAGTGCATAATCATTATAATCATCCATGACTTTGTGAGCGTGTGAGAGCATGTTTGGCATGTTTTAGTGACCAAGCCTATGTGTGTGTGTGTGTGTTAGTATGTGTGTGCAAGCACACATGTTAAAGGTCATATTGTGGCTAGGGAGAGTGTGTTGTGAACAAGTTTGTGTATGTGCGGGGGGGGGGGGGGGGGGGGGGTGAGTGGGGTGGCAGGGGGCGGCTGTTGGGGGGGGGCAGGGAGGGAGGGCTTGTTTGTGTAAAGGTCATGCTGTGGTGAATGTGTTTGCGGGTGAACTATGGTGGATGGTCATGCTGCAATGGTGTCCGTATGTGAGAGAGAAAAGGAAAGAGAGAGAAGGAAATAGGGAGAGAAAGAGAGAGAGAGGAGAGGGAGAGAAGGAGAGGAGAGTGCGGGGGAGGGAGAGAGAGAGAGAGAGAGAGAGAGAGAGGGAAGGAAAGAGGGAGAGAGAGAGAAAGAGATAGAGATTATATGTGTGTTTGTGTTTGTGTGTGTGTGTGTGTCTGAGTTCAGTAATTGGTAATAATGGTCTAATGGGGGGGGAAGGGGCAGGGTAGGGTTGGTGGCCAGGCTGGTTCTCCCATGGAGAAACTCGATACCTCTCACTGGTGCTAATGAGGTCTGGGACTTCATCAACATTAATACTACATTAGCAGGAGGCAGGCCACCGCAAAAACACACACAAACACACAAACAAACACATTCATCGACCCACAAACATACATCCGCACGCACGCTCCCACACAACACGAACACACATACGTTCACACATGTAGGCATACATCAACACACACATAAACAGGAACACAAACACACACACAAACCGTCACATCCATCGACACACACACAAACACACGACTGCATGCACGCTCGCGCGCACACACTCAACCACATACACAACACAAACACACACGTTAAAACACATACATCAACACACATACATACTCACACACACAAATGTAGACACATTCACGTGGACGCGGTTCCTCAAAGCATTCAAGCTTGTGTTCCACATACCGACATTGGAGCCATAGGAATGGAAGGGGATTCGATTACGGAACATCTATACATACACACACACTACCCACATACATATACACACACGATCATGCCCACAAACACACATAACAAACAGTATACAGTCCACACACAACACTCCAATTCATACCAAGTGTTATTGGGTAGTCTGTATAAAGTCTAGAGGGAAGCCTGTAGTCTTTAGGGGTCTGTGGAGGAGACAGTCTGAGTCAGTCAGTCTGGCTGAGCTCTCAGAGAGGAATGTGAATGGTCCTGTGTTCCTGATGAACGTGTTACAGGCCGCTGTGGACTCGCACCAACTACCGGGCTAATTTTACGCCAAGATGGAGAGATAGAGAGAATGGAAGAAAACCAGAGAAAGGGAGAGGCAAAGAATGAAAGATAATGTGTTGTCTTGGGGAGGAGAGCTGGAGAGAGAGAGAGATAGCGACATAGAGAAAGAGAGAAAGAGAGAGAGAGAGTGGACCAGAGGGAAGGAGAGGTAGCTTAATGTAATAAGGCATGTAGTATTGACATCTTTCTTGTGTCTATCGATTCCCCATTATGTTCCTAACAAACCCAGGTTGACATTTTGTCATTTGCAATCATGTTAACACTGTGACGTGTGTCCTCTCTGCAATGCACGGATCCACACAAACACACATACATACATACATACACACACATACACACACATACACACACATACACACACATACACAAACAAACACATACATACACACAGACACACATACACATACACGCACGCACACAAGCCTTTTCCCAAATACACGCATCCACACAAAAAAATCTGTAAACATATAAAAGACTCACATGATCGAAAGTGCAACACTCACACACACACACACCCGTAGCATGAACAGAGGCAGAGAAAACCATCCTGGACACCCCTTGGGTGTCGACAGAGAAATCCTGACGCACAGATCAATGCAAAACTGGAGCGTGTTTATTGGAAAACGATAAAATATGTTTTATGAAGCGCACTTAGATACACTGATCAGCGGAGCATTTAAAGCACATTTGATAAGCCCAGACACATGAATTCATAAAGTCCATACACACTGCCTAGACAGAGCCTGAGGTCTGTGTGTGTGCGTGTGTGTGAGTGTGAGAGCAACTGAGAAGGTATATGGGTGTATTAGAGTGTGTGTGTAATGGTGTGTGACAGAGAGTGTGCGGTTGGGTGTGTGTGTGTGCGTGAGTGAGTACACACCTAAAAAAAGACTACAGTATCAGTATCTTCCTTTCATATCACATAAACCTCAGGCTTCGGGGTCCTTCACATTAAACTTTCATACACCAGTTAGTGCTGATGGTTTAAAACCCTCTTTACCTGTGCTCCCACCAGCACACCCACCCCGCAGCACAACCTCAAACACAACGGCATTAAATATAGAACCGACTGCTTGTACCAGGGGTCATCCAACCAGGTGGAAAACAGGCCAACACGCGTGTTACATGACGTTCTGCAACCTTGGCCGTTCCGTGTGTTTGGAACCCCCGCAGGACTGAGTGGGAACAGGGAGTGGAGCCAGGAGAAAGATTCAGCGCAGGAGGGGGTCGGGGAGGGGAAGTGTGTGTGGGGGGGGGGGGGGGGGGGGGGGGTTGTCGGAGCGGGTCCTGACACTCTTTTGCTCTGGTGACCTTTGACCCTGTGACGAGGTATCGGCCAATGAGCTAGTTCATGTCCTCCACTCAAGTGCACTCCTGACAGAAAATGGCCCTGACCATTATAGTACACTGTTGAGATGTGTGTGTGGGAGAGTATGAGTGTGTGTGTGTTAGCGTATGAGTGTGTGTGTGTTAGTGTATGAATGCTCCAGTCTACTATAGGGGGCATTCAGGCGACATCAGTGACTTCTAAAGGACCCAGAGCCCTCAGAGGAACAGACTTGGATAATACACTAACAGGCAGGAAGCAGGAAGCTGGTTCTACCTGTCTCCCCCCAACAGCAGGAGCCTCAGACATGACGAGTCCTTATTATCGTATCACTGTTAGCAGGAGCGCTAGGACGCGTGCAGAGGCCGTCCCTGATGCAGATGCTGTTTGTGGGACAGCTCTAATGGCTCATGCACACTTTTCCTCTCACCTCTCTCGCTCAAACTGGCTTTTCTTCCCGCTACTCATTTTTCACCCTGTCATCTGCTCTTACTTTCACCCCGCTTCTTTCTCTCTCCTTCTCTCTTTCTCTCTCTCTCTCTCAATTTTTTATCTCACTCTGACAATCGCCATTTTTCAACCCGCGGAGCGCGAAACTCCGCCTTCTTCTTCCCAGCACATTCGCTTATTTCTCTCTCTCTCTCTCTCTCTCTCTCCTCTCTCTCTCTTCCCTGTCTTTGGTGTGGTATCTCTAGAGATACACCAGGTAACAGGTCCCTCTCATCACTCCTGCATTCCCCTTCTCTCCATTTCTCTCTCCGTCTCTCTCCTCCTCCCCCAAACATTACTAACCAACATCAACACATCTCTCCAGCCACACTCAGTGCAGTAAGGGTTTAGGGGAAACCCTCCACTTTGGAATCAAATGCCATCGGAACACATCTGAAAATTAGAGGTTTAGCAACCAAGGCGAGGCTCTTGGGGGGTGGGTGTCTGTCTCTTTAAGAGTCCAGCCGTCGGCCAAGGTGCATACCGAGCCATATTTACGCACCATTACGCACTGATACGCGTGATATGTACACGCGCTGCTGAATTACTTTAATACAGCAAGGCATAGGAAAATATCAGGCCCATTACCTCTGGATGCTATTTTCCATCAGCTCCTTCCTCTAACCTCCCCTCCCTGACTGTTCGCATGAACGCGAGGAGTGGAGGAAGTACGTTTACGCATCCTTCCCCCTCCCTTGATAAGAAAATATTTGGAGACACTGCCGTCCGTCGAAGAGCCCCTCCAGCAGCAGGGGGGGGGGGGGGGGGGGGGGGGGGGTTGACGGGGGCTACACACCGACAGCCACTAACACACGGACACCGGGGCTGGCTGGCTGGCTGGCTGCCCCCCACACCACGCGTGCTCTTATTCCGCTTCAGCGCAGATGATGAAACGCAGACGGGCGCCCTCGTCTCTGTGGGCAGCCCCGCTCCCCCACCTCACCCCCCCCCCCTCTCTCTCTCTCTCTGCATCCCTTTCCTCTCGTCTAGCGACTTGCCAGCCAGTCTGTCACAGTAAACAGAGGAAGCGTCGCGATGGTGGAGAAAACGGTCCGTGGAAATGGCGCTGTTTACAGTCTCAAAGATGAAAACACCTCTCCTCATAACCCAAACATCCGGTACATCAAATCCCGCGCAGGGTCTAGTGGCTTTGGTCTATTATAGTAAACTGCATCCCCTGTATAAAGATGAATTATAACACATATAATAAAGCTCAGCCTCGAAAAAAAAGATTCTTCTCCTTGTTTTCCCTCCAATCCGCCCATCTCCGTTCAGCACTGTGCTGCTGTATCTCCCTCTCTCTGCTCTTCACCGGCACAGGAATCGATCTTACAGGATCGATAAGTTAGCATGAATATTCCCTGCTTGCCGGAGAGTCTAGTTCGGGGGAGTCTGGGGTTGAGGCTCAGGCGCAGGGAGTGGAGGAAAGAGAAAGGACAGAGACGAAGAGAAGAGATTTATATTTTATAAAGAAACATACACACGGAGGAAGAGGGACACAGCCTTAAGGATAGACACCGACGATTCACCCATTGATGCAGCACGCACACGTGTTCTTTAGAAGAAAAACGGAGACTATGAAAAAAGGAGATTTAAACGCCGTTTTATCGAAAGGCGAACGGGACGTCTGCGCGCACAGGCTGCCAAAATATAGACATTGGAAAGGGAAGGTAGTTGAGAGGAGTTTGTTTTCCCGCCTTCCAACCGGAGACGGAGGTGTATGAACCTGAGTAAGTGATGTGTGCCCCAGCCATAGACATTATAAAGGACTTCATAGACTTTATCATGTATATGTGGCCAGCAGTCAGCGAGTAAGCTGTCCGTTCACAGAGCGGTGTCGGTACATTTACATTTGACATTTATTCATTTAGCAGACGCTTTTATCCAAAGCGACTTACAAGAGATAGCTTTACAAAGGTACTGTGAAAAGCTCGAGGTGGGGCGGGAATGCATGAAAGTGGCAGGGAAAAACACGTTGGACAAAACAATTCTTACCGGAGTTAGATCGCGGGGCCAGCGGGGACTTGAGGCGCCAGGCGAGGTCAGGAGCGGTTCTCTGAAACACGAACGGCACCGGCAAGGGAACAAACATGATCTTCTTCCGTCCTCTCTGGGTTTCTGTGTTTAATAATCTTTCAGAATGGTTGAGACAAGATGTGTTTTTCCTCTTCGGTGTCTTCGTTCTTCAGGTAGACTGCGTTTGAAATATTTGGTATCGAGAACTTAAGAAACATTTGCTATTGGTTGTATTTGTACACGATAAGGTTGTACCGATCTAGTTCTGTTTATATTTGGGGATGTCTGCTTCTTGCTGGCATTACTTTTTGGTGTAAATGTGCATAGAACATATAACCGGTGTCCCTCAATGTGAAACAATTAATAAAATAGCCTTTGCCACATTGCAGACAACACACAGACGGATAGAGAGAAACCCTGATATGATCTTATTGTTGCTACCAGAAAAAGTTGTCATAGGCCAAAATAAAAGGCATAGTATATCGAGATCGGTTGTTAAGGATTCTTTCGACTGATATCGGATGCAGGTGTCCAGTAAAACGCTAAAACACACTGGCTGTGTCTGAGTTCAACCTCCGAGCTGTTCTGACAGGATTGGATCCTTAATCTCGTTTCACTGTTACGATGTTTCACTATATAAACGCATGGAAACACTGTACACTAGAGCCGCGTATAGCGTCACTAAAGCTTTGGTTTATCGCTTTGAAATAAGACAGTTAATATCGTTACATTGCAAGAACACAAAACGTATAGTCGCGCAAGACAAATAACTGTCAAAGGCAAGCAAATGAAATAGTCGTATTTTGATTTTGCGTAATATTTGGTTTATCTATATTTGGTTTCTAGCAGACCGCAGTCTCCCTGGCACTAGGCTACACGCACGCATTCATTCGCGCGTACAAAGCAGCAAATTGTGTTTCCAACATGTAAAAACCGCTTCATTACGCTAATCAAGCGAAATAAATAAACATTAGCTACACAACGCGCGCGCTCGGCCAGTACGCTCCTCCTCTCGCGCTCGCGGTCACAAGGCAGTAATTAAAACGCAATCAATCGATAAATAAATAAATAAAGCAAATAAATAAATAAAAAGGTTCCGTAAGAACGCCAAAAACAAGACCCAAAATAAAAGGAAAAGCAGAATCCGTTACGTTTCACGTTTTCTCGGAACACTTGCCTATCTTTCCGTCCATCCGTCTGTGTGTCTTTTTTGTCTGAATATGTTTGTCCCCGTTATTTGGAAAAACCCCACTAGTTCACTGGACCCAGCCTCCCTCCCGTATTCTAGCGATCTGCTACTATACGCTGCCCGCAACATTGAAGCGAGAGAGCAACCCGCTACTACTCACACGTTACCACCCCACCCCCCCACCCCCTCCTCCTCCTTCCCCATCTTACCTCCCCTCTCTCCATCCATCCCTCCCTCCTTTTTACCCACCATCGTTCCCTCGTTTTCACTACCGCTGCAAAAGGTATCCTGTATTGATTTGGAGGATTTCTCCTCACGTTAATAATACCAGCTATAATGATGCGAACGGTGATCATTGCGTTAGTGCCTGTCTGGTGGACTGTAGATAAGTGATGAGTGAATGGAGCTTGGCCATATTGTGCACCAATTACACATATGAGAGCTGTTCTTATCTGAACACAGACTGAAATAAAGTTTACATAATGTACACGTTTGTGGAAACCACTTGTTTTTTCCCTTATTTTCTGCAGAAATTGTTATTTTTTGTTATTTAATCTGACAAGTTTGCCTATACAGAAAGTGAAGCGGAATAACAACAAACAACAAATTAACGCAGGTTGTTAAAAGTTGTTTGCAGAAGTAACCGTTTCAATAAGTTATGATGTTTCCATGGTTTCATGAATCAGACATCTAAAAGAACACTGAAAGCCACCGCGAGCTCCGCTGTAAACACCACGGGACAGTTACAGGTAAGTCATGGAAACAGGTCTCGCGCACTGAAGTGTGACGGTATAGATCAGGCCCAGCAGGTGTGCCCAGCCTATCATATCCTCCACACAACTTCCTTCCTTCCTTCCTACCTACCTTCTTTACTCCCTCCCTCCCTCCTTTCCTACCTTCCTTCCTCCCTTCCTTCCTTCCTTCCTTCCTTCCTTCCTCCCTTCCTTCCTTCCTCCCTTCCTTCCTTCTTTACTTCCTTCCTCCCTTCCTTCCTTCCTCCCTTCTTTACTTCCTTTCTTCCAACCTTTCTTCCTACCTTTCTTCCTACCTTTCTTCCTACCTTCTTTCCTTCCTACCTACCTACCTACCTTCTTTTCTCCCTTCCTTCCTTCCCTCCCGTTTCTTACTTCATTTCCTTCCTTTTTCTTTCTTTCTTTTCTCGTTTTAATTATTCTGCGCTTAATTTTTGTTTGTTCTTCTTCACTTCCTGCGTTTCCACTTCATCACGCCAAAACCAATAAGTTACCAGCTGTCAATTACCAGGCTGCATCTGTGCTCGCCGCGCGTTTACAAACCAGATTATTGTCGATATAGATTTGTAAATAGAAAAATCTATACGTTAAACATCACAATCAATACGGGCGAATCGATAGAACTGCTCCTGATCTCGTCTCTACCTGTCTACACAGCCCGACTTGTAAAGACCTCTTTATTACAACTGGATCAAGGCCTATCACTCCCGGATGATGCATTTTATAACATCACACATAATTATGATTATCAGCAGTTAGAACCAGCTAGCAAATATCTGTAATTGGGGAAGTATTATCGTCATATGTGTGTTTTTGAACAACGTTCATGTTTATAAGCGGCTACGGTAAGGTACATAACGTCTAGAAGGATATAAAAGTATGGAAAGCGCGAGACAAGCTCTCGGCTGTGCGCGTTCGAAGACGCCACAATTGTACAACCAGGTTTCATTGTCCTTCCTCCGCTTCCCGTATGACAGATGACATCCACAAGTCCAAAGAGAGGAGGAGGGAGGTACAGAGGGGGTGGTGGTGGGGGGGAAGCGAAGAAGCGACTAGTTGTCCTTCACGCACCCCCCTTTTTTCGACAGAGGGAGCCGCGCGTGCCCCTGTCCCTCCTCCCTACACTCCTTCCAGACAAAAGCAATTATTTCTTGTAGAATGTAGTGTGGTTGTGTGCGTCTGTGGAAGAGAGGGATGGAGGGAGGGTGTGTGAGATTGAAGGAGGGGGGAAATAAGATGGTGTTGGAGGGAAGAGTGTGGTGTGTGTGTGTGGGGGGGGGGGGGGGGGGGGGGGGGTAAACACCGACAGCATCTTTCCCCATCTAACTCGCGCTTCTCCGTCCAACTCATATTTTTCTTTATCTGACATGCAACAATATCAACTTCTGTACACTAACTTGCACACTCAATACACTGGTTTTATTACATATCTATTTACACTATTTAAGAACCAATGTTAGAGTAACGTAGTCTTAATTCTAGTGACTGTACGCAAACTTCGGAGAATGACTTGTTTCCTTACCCTCTTTCATTCTCTCTCTCTCTCTCTCTCTCTCTCTTATTCTCTCTTTCTTTCATTCTCTCTCTTTCTAGATTCTCTGATTCATGCAAATCCAATACTTCATTTCACAATCAAGTGACTTTAGAAAAAGAACAACTACTTTAGGACCACCAAAGGTTTTTGACTGTTCATGTGATTGACCTGTCCGTCTGTCTGTCCACCCAGTTCTGGCCCCCTGCCCTGGTCATCCCTGCCTGCCTGCCTGCGTCTCTCTCTCTCTCTCTCTCTCTCTCTCTCTCTCTCTCTCTCTCTCTCTCTCTCTCTCTCTCTCTCTCTCCTTGGGGCCTCCAGCTCTGCAGTCTCCTCCCCAGGGACCATAGAGGACCCCTGAGGTGTCCCAGAGAAACAGCAACCCCCCTGGGGTAGCAGAAGGGAGCATTCTGGCCAATAACCCCTGTCGGACCACTCTCACCAGGGTTCCACTGCTGACACTGATTGTCCAGCTCCCCATTGGTCCAGTCACACAGACTCCACCGCTCTCCCCTCCTCCACGCCCTCACCTATTGTTGCCCTGATGAGGCTGTGAGACCAAAATGGAGGTTCTGCCATCTCCCTCCTCAGAAAAAGGGTGATGCTGCTACAACTATGAAATAACAGGATGTAATTACGCTGAACGATAACAGAGACGTTTGTAGAATGATGTCTGAGGTTTTCAGGGTTGACTGTGTCTGTTTGTGATGATGTTTTCTGATGGGGCGCTTCATGTGTTTCATTGTTATGACACACAGTCATTTATTTGGTGAAATATGTATGTGTAGAGATGAATGGTTCTGGTACGTGATTTTAATTGATGGTATAAAAATTCCTAAATGTCACCAATGTAATTTATTTTTCCTTTAAAATTTGTAATAAAACAATTGTCTACCCTCACTTAAAAGTGTAATTCATTTAATGTGTCCAAGATGTTACTATAGTGTTATGAAGAGAACCTATGAAAAATTTAAGTGGAGCCAAGCTGAAAGGTGTATTAAATACATTTAAGTATATATAAGACATCTCTTAGATCTATGACATCATAACTTATAGGTAAAATGTAACTAATTAGGCGCAGGAGTTTTCGTGTGTCACTGTCTTTTAAAATGAAATACATTTACCCATACAGCAAATTAACTTCTGTATGAATAATAAATAAAAAATATATATACCATATTAATACTTGATTTTTGGGGGTATTTTTTACAAAACCCTAACACGCTGCTGGTATATCTGATTTAAATTTGATTAAAAGGGAATCGTGGAATTAATTTCCGCAGCCATAAATAGTTCAAATTAAATATTTATCAAAGCACCACAGCTCAGCAGATACTAAATACGCTCTGATAGCCAATAATTGCCACGCTCTGGTGCGTCATGTCATTTATGAGGAATTAAAAAAAGAGGCTGCAGTGTATCTTGAGGGACGGGGATTCCAGCATCTCATCGTAATATTAGAAACAGGTACACAGCAAACCAGTCCTGTTAGAAGTAATTTCAACCAGGCAGGATCTGGTCCGTGTGCAAGTGTGTGTGTGTGTGTGTGTGTGTGGGTGGCGTGTACGAAAATCAGTGAGTCGTCCTTCCAACGTGTGTATCAGTGCGCCACGTCCGAAAGTGTGTTTGCGTGTCGTGTTCCTGTGGTTTGTGTCATCGCCGTGGTTAAATGGTGATGTCATGTTGACAAACGAGCTGGTTGAATTAAATTCTCACTCATCAATAACGGCGTGGCCCAAATCAATAGCAGTCAACAGTGGTGATAGTGCCTCTGTCAGTGGAGGAACAAGAAGCCATTAGAATGGACAACGCTCTCTCAGTGTCACACACACACACGTGTCTCCAAACCAGAGACCCAGACCACCGGACTCTCATATCCTCCATGTATGTGAGAGATACCAGCTCAAGGGACTGGAAGGATGGCCAGATTCACCCACGTCGAACTAAGACATGATGTATGGATTCATCTGGGGGTTGGATGGATGAGATCTACAGAAGATGCAGAAACACAGAAGCAGCTTCCCCTGGTTTATTTGTTGTGTGTTTGTTTTGCTTGGGGGTTTGTGAGAGTGCGTTTGCCGACATTGTGTTGTTAACACCACAGTGTGGACTAGACTGATGTGGGGATGTGTTCCATACTTACCAACCCAAGGACACAGAGGAGTGAGGTGTGTATGTGTGTTTTCTTTATTTCTTTCTTGGAAGAATGTCAATAGAAACACATGTAAGCACAAAGCAGCAGCCTACATGGAAACACAAACACACACGTGCACGCCAACACACACACACACACACACACATACACACACAGCCATGCAGGAAAACACACAAATACGCAGGCAGACACACACACATACGCAGGTCAGCATACATATATGCAGGCAGGCAGACACACACCTATGCAGGAAAACACACACACTCATACCAGTCTATGCAGGAAAACACACACACACAGGCCAACATACGCACACACGCAGGCAAACGCACACACACCTCGGCAGGAAAACACACACACCCAGGCCAACATACATACACACATGCAGGTAAACACACACACACCCATACAGGAAAACACACACTCCAACATACACGCACACATATGCAGCAAAACACACACACACATATGCAGCAAGACACACACACACACACAGGCCTCCTTGTCTGTCTTCATCTCTCTCCCACAGTGAATAAGCACCAAGCCATCCAAAGCCCCTGTTCTCTCCGTATTCCTCCTCTTTTTTTTATTAGTTTTTATTAACTTTTCCTCGCTCGCACTGTCAGCTCTCTCAATAATCAATGCTGATGTATTGCCAATATCCACCCGACTCCATGGTGTCATCTTTCACCAAGGCCATGTTATTTGGGGGAGATTGGTCCAATAATAATGATATTTATTAGAGATATTTATTATCTGGATTGTGGCAGTGCTGTAGGGCCGCGCTCGGACACTGATGCTGCGTATTTTGACACCCTGTAACACACACATATATGTGTCTATCTGGGGTTCCTAAACAGGACATGAGCGCTTAAACCGAATCCAGACGCTGTCTGAAGGGTCATTAGCAGCAGCGTTAGCGTGACGCGGTTCTTAGTTCTGATGGTGATCCATGTGTTTCTCGGTCCCTCTATCTGTTAGTGCGTGGAACCAGTGACTAACATATGGAGGTCCTGCTGGCAACACACTCGAAGACTCTGGGAGCAAATTGGGTAGGGGGGTGGGGCGAGGACTCACACACACGCACACACACGCACACACAGCTTGGTCCAGGAGACCGGACAGTCTGCCCCTCGCAGCCCCCACCTCCCTGCCTCCCCTCAGGCTTCATCTAACAGTCCGAGCCCTCCCCCCCACCACCCCCAAGCCTCTGACCCCCCCCCCCCCCCGCCCCATCCCCCGTTGCCCCATCTCGGAGCCCAGCCCCCAGACGGTAATCCAGCCCAGCGCTCCTCATCCTTTCATGTATTGATTTCCTCTCTTGCGCCACGGTTACATGTCGCACCCACGTCATTGGGTCCTGGCCGCCGCTACGGCCCCCTTAAACCATACTAGGGGGGAGGAGAGGAGAGGAGGGGAGGGGAGGGGAGAGGAGAGGAGGAGAAGAGGGAAAGGAGAAGAGAGGAAAGGAGAGGAGATAAGAGGAAAGGAGAGAAGGAGAAAGGAGGGGAGAGGAGTAGAGGCGATAAGAGGAGAGAAGGAGAGAGGAGGGGAGAGAACAGAGTGAATAAACCTCTGCGGTATTTCAGCAAAGCAACCTGCGTTTTACAGGGATGTAGAAACAAATGGGGCGAACCAAAAATAAAAGGTCTGGCCTCCGGGTGTTGCTGGAGGGAACATTCTGGAAATTACCAGAATGAAGCCCTGAAGTAGAGAGAGGGGGGGGGGGGATTCATCTTGTGAAATTCATCACTCAGTAGGCCTTTGCAGCACAGTCTAATGCGGTGCCCACAATTTCAGTCCGAAAATATATATACTGTATTTATAAAGAGCAATACAAATAATTGGGTTTTGCGTGTGTGTGCAGGCTGTTTGCGTGTGTGCTTATTTGTGAGAGGCCTGTCTGAGTAATAAGATGGTGTGTTCTCTGCCTGTGTGTGTGCGCGCCTGTGTGTGTGAGTGTGTGCGCCTGATGAGGTTGTGAGTGTGCTGAGTCCGCATGTTTTCAGTTCTCATCTGGTAGAGCGGTCAGAGAAAGTGACCACTGGGTAGGTACCTCACTAGCCTCATTGTCTGTGTGTGAGAGAGTGTGTGTGTGTGTGTGTGTGTGTGAGAGAGAGAGAGAGAAAGAGACAGTGTCTATGTGTAAGTGTGTGTGTGTGTGCGTCCACGTTGTTTGTCGACATGAATGAGAGACAGAGAGAGACGTGTGTGTGTTTGTTACCAAGTATGTACATGCACTGTGTGTGTGGGCGCTACGCAGTGAGACACAAACCAAGCGTGTGTGTGTGTGTGCCTGTTCCCTCCCCATCACCAGAGCAAACACAGGCCCCATCACTACAAAGTCAACATCAGCTTCTTCATTTGAATTCTACACACCCAGTAGATGCTGCAGCTATCAGCCATTCCTCCCACACACACCTTCAGTACAGACAACAGCAGAACAAGCAGGCACACAAGCTGGCATCCAATTCAACTGGCGGCTCAACTAAACCATATGATCATCAAATCAAAATGTATTTCCACAAGTCCTTTTTACAAGCAATGTCACAGAGGGCTTCACATCTGCCATATCATCCTGGTTCAATCTGACCCCCAAACCACATCTCACACCACTAATATTGCCCTTTCGTTTTCAGAGATTTGGAACTTTGAAAGACCTTTGTTCTAAGATAGAACGTTTGAACTTAAAAGGTTCCAGTTTGGTTCTTCAGGGCCTTGCTCGCTCCCGCCCCAGAGTTAGTTGCGCGCCGCTGAAAGTTTTTCTCCAGTTACAGGGGTCTATTCATTTGAAAGCACTTAGGAACCATGTTTCCGATGGGGGTCTGGAGGGTAATTGCGAGGCAATGGTTCCTACTTAAGTCTGCGTAGGGTATGTATAGTGTGGTGCACTCAAGTGCATCATGGGAAAGGACGCATCAAATAACTTCAGAAAAGGTTAACACAATTTGGTCAAGTGCTGGAGCTAAATATAGAGAACGCTATCAACTGAATACCTGAATTGGAGCTTTGACACTTAATCCAAGAAAAGGTCAGATTGCTTCAAACCTACACACACACACGCTCACTTCCACACACAGACGAGACACACACACACACACACGCACAGAATCAAATGCAGCCAATTAGGTTCAGCAGCCTCCCTGACATGTGAGCAGGCATGTAAGGTAGTCAGCCAAGCTTAACTTGACCACAGAAGTGGACGTTGGACGGGCAGATAACAAAGGTTTCTTTCTGAGCTGACAGATTCTCCGCCATGCTCAGTTATTCTGTATTAAAAGCAAACATCCCCTCTCCTTCGCACCTGTCTGTTCCTCCCACTGTGTGTGTTCACCCTGGAGGTGAAGTTTCGTTTGGACTCGTTCTGGAAGCTCGGTGAATGCTGGATGTTCCTCGTCTCTCAGTTCCACTGCCTCTTTATCTTTCTGTCTTCCTCTGTCCGATTCCCTTGTGTTAATGTACTGCTGTGTTTTCAGACTGTGTATTTACTTAACGGTTCTCTCTCTCTCTCTCTCTCTCTCTCTGTCTCTCTCTGTCTCTTCCTTTTCTTCCATTTCTCTCTGTGTGTAACCTGTAAGACTGTGTGTGTGAGACTGTGTGTGTGTGTGTGTGGGAGAGTGAAAGTGGGGGAGATTTAGAGCGGGGATCAATAAGAAATTTAAAAATCAATGCACTTAGCACCAGGAAATCAATGGCTCTAATCGGGATGCCAATCGGCCCAGTCAAAACAATTAAGAGGGAAGAGAAATGTTTAACAACCTCCTTTCTCTTGCTTACACAGACATAGCAGGAGGGAGGGAGGGAGGGAGAGTGGGATGGAGGGACGGATGGATGGAGGGACGGATGGATGGATTGAAAGGACTCAAACAGACGGAAAGAGGAATGGGAAGGAATGATTGATAGGAAGAAAAGGATCAGGGGAGGAAATTCAACACTTAGTCCGGAGGGAAAGAAGAAGAAGGAGGGCGGAGGAGGAGAACCTGGGGAGATAGGGATGCCAGCGGAGATAAACGGAGGGAAATGGAAGGAATATGAAGTAAGAGGGGGACTATACCATGAAGGACAGGAAAATCAATGCCCTCCACAAGGACTCGAACTGGATCAGTCAACAATGATCATTAATGCAGAAACATTACGCCAATAAAGTTGTGTTTGGCAGCCTGGACGAATGTTCTCTATTTTTCAAACGGGCGTCTCTCCGTTTTAAGCAAACGTTCTTGCGATAGTCATCGAACACAGATATGAGGTGTGACTGTGAAATTCAAGCGGTGTTAAAAACAACTTTCTTGTCAGGTGGGTCCGATGTGTTGAAACATGGCCCATGTTTGTGTATTACATCATCATGTTTGTGTATTACATCATCATGTTTGTGTATTACATCATCATGTTTGTGTATTACACCCGAAACGCACTCTCGCACGATCGTTCAAGCACATACCTCTGACCGTCAACAAACAACAAACAAGACTACAGAAATGACAAACTCTTGTTTAAAAAAAATATATAAAAAACACCTTGCTGTGAAGTGTCCAATCAGATTGAGTGTTTGTCAGCCAAGCCGTCCAATGAAGACAATTGGATTGAGCAGGGGAGACGCGGATGGGGGTGGCTAGTGGGGAAGTTGGGTGGTGGGTGGGGGGGTGGAGTTGGGGGGGGAGGGCTAATTTGGGGTCAATCAATAGATCTCCCCCTCTCTCTAGCTTCTGTCTGCTCTCTGTGCTAAAATCAATGAGAAAGCCAATAGTTCTCCGCCCCCGTGTGGGTTAGTGAACACACCAACTAATCAGACAGTCAATGAAAGTGACATTGCTGCTATTAACCTATTGATACGGAAGACACATGTTGAACACACAAAAACACAAGCGCATTCCGATACCCAAACAACCGTCTCCTTGGCTGTTTGATACACGCACACACACACACACACTTACACACACAGGAGGGGTTATTCAAGTTGGTTATGCACTGTTTATGCTACCTCAGCACCGAAATACAAACAATCACAATGACCCCCTCTATGAAAGACGTGTATATTTCATAAGTCTCGACAAAACACACACACTAGTGTTGTGGACGGCAAGCCGGCCTGTAATTGGCCGTGTTCAGAAGACCCCTCCCCCTCCCCTGACTGCAGCAGCTTGACTTCGCTGGCTGGATCCTTGGCTACACAGAGAGGTCAGAGAGGAGGGACACAAAATGGCTCCACGTGGACGCCAGTTTCAATCTAAAACAAGGCTGCAGCCACTGGCGAGACGCGGCCGACACGTGTAAGTCCGCCGTCGTTTGAGCCGAAGACAAAATGGCGGCTTCAAATAATCAAAATAATCGACTGGAAATTCTGTGTCACAGCGTTCGTCTCAGCATGTGCTTGGTGATGTGTTTTTTTTTCTTTCTTTCTCTCACACCACAAAACCATTTAGAGCAAAGTCCAAAATCGCTGATATTTCCGTGGTTATCACAGATTACCGAGAACAAATCACACAAATTTCTGCTGTCCTGTAATTTCGAAAACTACACTGAGAACGTAATTGTTTTCGATGGTTTTACCTCAGACTCAAAGTGCTCAAGCCAAGACATGGGCGCCTGTTTCTCCAGGAAGATGAAATGATATGTACCTGGATCTTAAGAGGGCCACTACACACGGATCATTTCTCAAAAATAACAGGCCCACTAGCTTTCATCCCCTACTTTTGAAAGCCCTCTTGTTTTTCGAGATTGCCTCTCCCCTCCTACTCCTCTCCTCTACTCCTCCCCTCCCACCATTCCTCTGTCAGGTCTTCGTTTTCATATGTTCGGTTTTGCTTTCCCCCCCCTGTGTAAAAAAAATAATAAAATAAAATGAAAGGCTCCAAATAGTTGTAAAAAAACTGAAGCGCAGTCATACCATCAGCTTTGCTCCTGAGGATCTGTGGAATAACACAGCACAGCTACGCACTAACAACTTCCTGCTTTCCAAGTGAATCGCAACCGTACAAATAAGCGTTTTCCAAGCTAACCGCTTCGTACACCAAACAAGTCTCGATGTAGATCGATTACAGATATACATACTGTATATGTTCCAAGCTGAATGAGCGTGCATTTAGAAAGGGGTTGAATGTGGAGGCATGGGCCGATTCGTTGAGGACACAGTGTGGAATCCTCTTTCAAAGGCTGCTTGTAATTCAGATTCAAACACGACACTCTAAAAGCCAAATCGGATTCCTGCATGTTTTTTGGAATCAGTTATCATCCATGCACATTGTACTGTGACACCCAATGCAATGCAGGAAACATAGCCAACTCTCATCCTCCCTTTCTCTCTCTCTCTCTCTGTTTATCTCTGTCTCCCTCCCCCTGTCTCTCGCTCCATCTCCCTCCCTGTTTCTCTCCCTCTATCCCCTTATCTCTTCCTCTTTCTCAGTTTCCCTCTCTCTCTTTCTTCCCCTCCCTCTGTTTATCTCTGTCTCTCTCCCTCCCCCTCTCTCCCTCCCTCTCTCTCGCCCTCTCTCCCTCTCTGTTTATCTCTGTCTCTCTCCCCTGTCCTCTTTGACATCCTTTTCACCAATTGCTTTTCACACGTTAAACACAGAATGAAAGTGAGAGGCGTATGAATATAACTGGATTTCTGTCTTCTCCAGACAGTATTTCCATGGTGTAGCTGGTGTGTGTGTGTGTGTGTGTGTGAGTATTAGTTCACAGTATGCCCAGCAGGAGCAACAGTCATGGCATAGTCAACACAATCCTGCATTTAAGGCTAATCCATACCTCCTCCTCCATGCTGCCATGGCAATGATGGAGCAAGCGAGACAGAGAAAGAGAGAGAGAGAGTGTGTGTGTTTGTGTGGGGGGAGGGGGGTTACAAAGAGGGTCAAAATAGTCTGGGTGCATTTGTTCCATATAACACTCCTATTCCACTCCGAAAAAACCCCAGAGTGTTGCCATTCTAGGAAAACGGAATCCCAATTTCTCGCCCAGGGGCCCCAATATCTGCAACCATACTAACTTGCAGGGTATGAGGTGGAGGGGGGGTGATAGAGATTCCAAATATGGCCCTCTGCTCTTATCCTGCTCAGCCATATTGATGTCCTGAGACTTTCATAGCTCAGCCGAAATGAAGCCCTTTACAATGGAAAGCCATTGACAGATTGAGAAAACATATCCCTGGTAATGTGTGATGCTCTCACAGCTCTTATCTCTGACAGTCGCCCAGTGCTGAGAGGACAAGAGAAGCATATACATATTATGTAGTTTATCTGAACAAGTTGAAATTGCAAAAGGTCCTTATGTCGTATATGACAACAAAATAGACACGCTCACTATGGGTGAGTCTTCCTGACACAGTCCTGAAGTAACAAAGAACACAACTGAAACTCTGCTGGGAATAAATAGTAACACTGAAGAGACTGAGAAGAAGAAGAAAACCTTCAGGAATCTCACGACGGCGAGACGCATGTACACACACAGACGCCCACATACATGCACACGCAGAGACACGCACACAGAGAGACGCACACACAGAGAGAGATGCACACACAGACACACACACACAGAAACACAGACACACACACGTGTCACATCGTCCACAGGAGACAGTCGTCTCTGTCTTTATCTCCCACTGCTGCCCCTCCTCCCAGGGCACCTGGGGGCCAGGTCCAAGAGCACACCCATGTCCTACCCAGGGACATGGAAACTAAGGCCATTTTTTCCCTGTTTATTTTCAGCGGTTCTTTCACAGAAGGGAAGTCCAACTTAATAATATTGTTCTAATTGTTGATATTGTTAGCAGTATTAAACTGCTAAACAAAATAAACCAAAATGACCAATGACCCAGCTCTGAAACTGGAAAATGAATTCCTGTCTCTGAGTGAGCAGGAATGGTCCAACAGAATGAGGCCAAACTGGTGTGAGTTCCATGTAAGGATGAGTGGAAAAGCAACACAACCTGGTGTTGTTAAAAACATGGAACTGTAAAGACATCCGCCTTGGCCGCCATCGCTGACTCGATCTGGCACCAGTACCAAACAGTAGCACGGAGAGAAACTGGATATGATTGTGTCAAAGCAGGCTTCTGGCATTGTGCTGTTTGTGTCACAATTAAAGGCGATGGAGTGAGAGAAACGGAGGGAAAAGACGAAACACAAACGACTTTGTCACAAATGAGATGAGTGGAGGATGACAAGGTAGTGAGAAGGGTTTCTTTTCACAGGGGAAAGAAAAAAAATTGGAAGAAAGAAAAAAAGATAACGAGTAAATTGTAGACTTACTGCCAACAATTTTGGCAAATGTTACCTCTTAACGTACGACTAACAACTGCTTTCTAAAAAGACCAAATTCACACAATAACGTCAGACCCCCCCGCTTTCCATCACGGTCAAGTGTGAGGTGTGTAACAGGGTTATGGTTTGGGGGCGGTGGTGGGGGTGGGTCAGGCAGCTTGTTCAGGAGCGATAGGCGGAGGGGAAGAAGGAAGAAAAAAAGGAAGGAAGGAGAATGAGAACAATTGGGAAAAGGGGTGTTGAGGGAGAGAGATTCTAGGCTTGGGATTAAGGAACGAGTGCGGGCGAAAGGAGGAGGATTAGGGGTGCGGGTGAGCCAGGGACAAAGTGACGGAGGACTGGAGAGAAAGAGAGGATGAAGAGGGAGGTGAAGAGAAAAAGAGCCAGACTTGAGCTTTTGATGGAAAGATCTCTGGGATGAAAAGATGTATTTCCGCTTCCTCTGTTGTCCTCCCTCTCCTCCAGGGCAACTTCCCCCTGGCGCTACTCCTGCACTCCCTTCCTTCTCTCCACTCCCCTCTTCCTCTGCCAACAGAACAAGATAGGTAGGAAAGCTAATCAAGCCAGACAGCCTGCTCTCTACTCCCACTCGCAGGCCAAGGTGAGGTACTGCAGTAACTCCTGCCTGCTATACGCTTATCTGGCGCCCGATCTACCAATCTGCCAATGTAAAGGTGGGGCCAAGGGGGCTAGTGGTCATCACAGAGAGCTGGAGATGAACCTGGAGGTAAGGAGGGCCTGGCTCTGGTTCTGAGAGGTGGTCTGTGGTGGCCCCTAGATTTGTGACAGGCGTTGTGGAAGACCCTCTCAACAGAGAAACCATGACGACGGTACGTGGTGTCACAACCTGAAGCATTAGACTGGGCGATGTTATAGGAGGTGTCAGCGAAGATGGAGAAGTGTTTTCAGCGTACTCCACTGTACCGTGTGTGTGTGTGTGAGGGAGAGAGGAAGGGAGAGATGGAGAGAAAGAGAGAGTCAGGTGGCTCAGCGGTTAAGGCATTGGCCTTGTGATTTAAAGGTTGCAAGTTTGATTCCCAGCTGTGGATACATGACGTTATGTCCTTGGGCAAGGCACTTCACCCTACTTGCCCCAGGAGGAATGTCCCCGTACTTGCTATCAGTCGCTCTGGATAAGAGCGTCTGCTAAATGACTAAATGTAAGAGAGAGAGAGAAAAAGAAGAGAGGAAGGAATGAAGGAAGGAGCAGGAAAAAAAGGAGTCTGGGTGTTGTGTTTGAATGTCAGAATATGTGTGTCCTGGTAAGAAACCGCATGCTTGTTATTCTAACATTGGGTCGTGGTAGAGGTGGGAGGGGGGTCATGATTTAAGGGATGGGGGTGTTCATTCACTCCTTCAAGCCGGACGAGAGACCAAAGTCTGTGAAGACCCTAAGTAGAACAAAGACCAAACCTCAAAGATAAATTAAATGACAATCATCATTCCTTTCCTCTCACTCCTTCTCTCCTTTTCCCCAATCCTCATTCTTCCTCCTCCACCAACCTAACCCCTCCCTCCCCCCCACACCTGTCCCCCACCCGTCCCCACGGCAACATCCCCCTGCTGCTGTTTGACCACAGAGGTCAGCGCGTCTCCTGGGGTCATCTGTCTGGGATGAAGCTGACCTCTGACCCCTGAGGTTGATCGTATTCTAACCATCCCAAGACCGCAGACACCATCAGGGGAGGGACATGTGTGTCAGCAAGCACAAGAGGAACCAGTTTCATTGTGGTCATTTTTGATCAATTCATCACTTCTTCCTTGTCACCAGCCGAAGGCCTCGTTCCGTAGATAACGCCTCCTGGCCGTGGGAGAACGGCCGAGGGAGCGACGAGAGACGCAGATTGCCGATGTCGTGTTTTTCGTCTGATTACAACCATTTATCAGGTAATCGATAAAGTGATGATTGGGAATCGCTTTGGGTGCTTTTCAATAACCAAGTGATACGTGATGCGGGACGACTCTGTCGGACGTGAAGGGGAAATGATGAAACCCCTTCGGCTATTTCTCTGTTGAAAATGTCTAAAATTCAAATGTTTGAGGAAAATGAATTCACAACTGCTCATGCAGTTCTAACAAAATGCCCAAACATGGGACCGTTTTAAACTGATAGACCAAAGCCCACAATCAAAATTAAACCACAAAGGTTGTGATGATCATCCTTGTACAGCTGCAATAAAAAAGCTATCAAACAATGTAAAAATTAAAATCTAAAAAAATGAATAAAATTCCTAAATGTTTACTGTTTGTTAAGTTAAAACATAAGCAGGCCTATACATTCAAATTTACATGAATCATGAATTAGAATTTCATATATTTTTTTCCATGGAAGAAACATAAATGATCTAGTCCAAAAAAAAGTGTCCACGTGAAACTTTCACGAATTTAACCTAACTCATGTGAGAAATATCACAATATTTAATAGCCTGCGTGTAAAATAAACTGCCAAATTCGGTGTATGGTCTAACCGGTAGGCACTGTCATAAAACTGGGCGACGTGCAATTGCAATCTTTCGCGCCTCAATTGAGGAACTGGCCACGCGCCCTTTGACCCTCGAGGTCGTTACTGCATTGTGCGCGGGGCCACCGAGATCTGGCAGAGACCATTTGGGGAAGGAATCGTGCGCAGAAAATGGATTAATGTCTGTATAGCCTATAGTGCTGATACTGATTGGAAATACAACAGCAATATGTGGAAATATATTGAAAAGATTCTTCACGGACGAATAATATGTTTTTTTACACTGCATGAGTCTATACTGTAGCAGTCACAGTCTTACACAGACAGGCTTGCTCTGGGTTTTACTGATAAGTTGAACACAAACTGATTCCCATAACCAAAATACCAAGTGCTTTTTGTTTCAAATTTAGTGTTACGTATCACATTAACCAGCTCGAGGACCGTACAAACATTTAACGTTTCACTAACCTAAAATCATAAACCGACATAGCCACGTGCAATTAAACAAAAATAGCTACGTAAATTATGGGAGAGATACTTTAGTTGAACATCCAGTAAACCGACAATAGAGTTTGTTGACATCCAAAATATATCATTTGGAGATGAATTGTTGTTAAAGACAACCTATTAGCTAATTTAACGGTCTGTCCATTAAAAGACCAGCTGCAGTGTAAATCCTGCTCTAAGAGTTCATAGACTTGCTCAGTGTATAAATAGTCTTGTTTCTCTTAACTTAAAGCTGCTTTCCACCTCGTCTTTTCGACGTTCGCTATGAAAAGTCATTTTATCTGCATTTTAACACTTGAGACCAGAGGTTACGTTCATATTATCTTCCTAAACGAATTAAATCCTGTTCCTTTGCCTATTTCGAAATTATTACACTGTATAAACTATTCTATTTAAATTCGGCATATTTGACTTTTCTCGAATGGTCACTTAGGGTTGATTTAAATTATGACTTTGTTGTGGCGTTTTTCACTCGTCCTACATTTAACATGTAATTTAATATTATTACAAACCGACATTATTGTCGTGTCCTGTCCAATAGGTTTTATTTAAGCAGCGCCTAATAAGGCATGGTTGTTTTCGAGATGTAAGCACAATTTTCAAATGATGGGGAAATAGGTGAAGAAAATTATGTCCAATCGTTTTTCTGCTGTCCTAGAAAAACATGCAATATGCTATGTGAGTTACTGGATCTTTACCAGATGTGTAAAAGAGGGCAGACGTTGGCAACATGATGGCTCCTTCGTGTAAATTGACTTTAGTGAAAATAACATATTTTAAAGTGGCTATAACTGGGATGAATGAAGTAGAAAAAAAAGAAAAACGCCAGACTTATTTGTATGTAGGTTGTTGGGTTTGCAAGGGGTTTACGAACAGCTAAAGTGTTTAAGCTTGTCAACGGTGGAAAATATGTAATAAACGCCGTTTGCTTGGGAAATGACTTTGGTTCATTATTATGACAAAATATTGTGAAATTTGAATGATTAATTAAGGCATTCTCAGTTAAACATGAACCATGCATGATGTGTAGTACTATCAAAAGTGTTTGCAACATCTACGCAGGTGTTTAGATTTAAGATAATTAATAGGCAAAATGCTCATATGAATGGGGATGGCAGTTATAAGCAAAATTACATTTGAGATCTAAGACAGATTTCAACAAATTGGGGACACACACTGACACACACACATCATCTTTCTCACACACACCGAACCACACACACTTTGACAGAAAAGGTCCCAAATAAAAAGGGGGATGAAAAACGTCATACAATTTTCTCGCCCTAAAAAATGACTAATTGACAGGTTTACAGTAGACCTACAAGCTACACAGGCCTTGGTGTTACACAAATATAAAACTTGGAAAAGTTAAACGTCTACTCTACCTGAATGAATAGGCTATACAGCACAAGTGGCTACAATTATTTCACCACGTTTTGATCTCATGAGATATAATATTAGAACATGCTAGCTCATAAAACCATATTTGAAGTTTAGTGTATAAAGTCACGACAGGTAAAAAGGCATAATTGTAACGATAACGAGCCTGCCGAACAGCTGACCCACACCGCAGACACACAGCGCCTGCAGGGCAACAGCTGACAAGTTAGACTGGCCTACTGCACACTCTCGTACGTTTACTCTCTTCATTAACGTTTACGCCAAAATGTCTTATTCTTCCCGCCTTCATGGGTCTGTTCCCCTCTCAATATCCCTCTCTATGTCTGTCTGTCTGTGTCTGTATGTATGTCTGTCTGTCCCGTGTAATTAAACACAGGCTCTGTCACGTGACTTCTGATGACTCACAATAATTGCAATCAGCTTGTTACAGTTAATCGGCCAAAACACTCTCACATACACTTGAAAGTAAAGTATCTAGTATATAAGACAGGCATATAAGAAGAAGAAAATCTAATTCCTGCTTGCATGACATGGCTTCAAATCAAATCAGTAATAGCTGATAGTCAACGCTCAACCACATAATAGAACATCATGACATACTCTCTTCAGTATGTCTCTCGTTCTTATATTTGGCAGTAATGTAATGGTTCATTTTTGGGTAATGATCCTATAAGCTACTCCGCTGTGTATCATGAAGAGCTCCGCTGAAAAGGCAGAGCGGAGCCCCACCGGCACAACGACACAAAACCAGCCGGTTTAGGAGTGACCATGTCCCGTCTCCACCACCGCTGTTCTGCCGGTGCCTTGCTCCGGAGCTCGGCACTTATAAAGACGGAATCCCCTTCTCTTTAATTGATTTTCTCATAATTAACTCAGTCTGACCATCGATTTCCTTTCGCCAGGATGGCGTATCAACGGCTCTACGCTAACTGCTGCCCGTGTTAGAGGCCGTGTTATTGTGCTATTATCTGCAGGGATCGGGAATACACGAGAAAATCGACCACATTGATTAAAAATCCTTGTCTACACAACTACATTTGACGAAGCTTTATACGGCTACATTCAGGGACAAATGATAGCATTGCGAGCGTGTAGCCACCTCGTACAGGTGCAGGCTAGGTTGGAAACCACAATTAAGGTTCCACAACAAAGAACCTTATCGACAATAGGCATTCAAAAAGAAACCAAGCTGCTTTATGGCTCTGATAATAGTAATAATAATAATAATAAAATCCTAACAACCATCATCATAACCCACTCATGTCAAAGACCCTCTATCCCCTCCCTAGTCGCAATTCCATATTCAAATCTCAATAAGCATAATCACGAAACGCATTCAAAATACATATCTGAGAAATTAGAAAGAAAAATGCATTTGAACACTTGGATAAATTGGGTTAGGTACTGTAGAGAAAACTTGCACATAGAAACACGTGCGGCGTGCATGCATAATGCGCACGAGCCCCATATTCCAAATCGAATATTCCCGCGAATGACTATACCGGTAATTCAGCATGCAGAACAAGCCAGTCACAACGCCATTCGCCCACTGATCGCGAGAGGGGCAAGGGGCGGGAAGGTGAGAAACAGAGAAGGGTTGCCCCTATGAATTCATTTCTATCAAATCAATAAAAGGAAAGCAAAGCCCTCTGCCCCGAGCGAGAAATCATTAAGGTCGATATTTCTACTGTTCATCTCTTCCCCCCCCCCCCCCCCCCCCCCCTCGCTCTTCCACTCTCCTAGTACACTGCCTGAAGTTTGGAGGCTACACACACCGACACGGGACCGGAATCTTCATGTTTAGAATTCATACAGAAATGAAAAATAAGACTTATTGAAAAGGAAAGTATCGCGGGAATAAAGGGTGTGTAGAGAGGGAGGGTTCAAAGACAGGCGAAATAGGAGGAAGCATTATGCAAAGATAAGTTGTATCACAGCCCCCCCCCCCCCCCCCCCCCCCCCCCCCCCCCCCCCCCACAACCTTTAAACAAATCAGTTTTTGGATGTGGAAAATTTACCCGTGCTTCCATCGGTGAATGTCTCTATCCCCGCCATGCGAGCTGCCTGTCTGGACACGAGAGGGATGGAGAGGAAAGATGGGGGAGAGGAGGGAGAGGTATGGGGAGACAGAGGTGTGTGTAGGGGGCCAGTGAAAAGAGAGGACGGACAGAATGGGGGGAAATGATATGGGGTGGGGGCTCCGAATTAGAAACTAGGGGAGGTCAGAAGTGAAGGGGGTGGTGGGGGTCGTCTGGAGTTTTGGGAGGGAGGAAGGGGGGGTCTGAGGCACGCGCGCTTGCCCCGTATGGTAACACCCTAACCTTTCATGTCTCCCTCACGGTCCCTCATTGTCCCCCTCTCGCTCTCTCTCTCCCCCTCCACGCAGCTAGGGCTGCAATCTCTCACTCTCTACGTGTGTCTCTCAGTGGTTTCCATGGCGACATAGTGGCTGTGGTGCTGCTGAAGAGAAAGAGGCGCGTGCACAAGAAAGGGGAGAGAGCGCGAGGGACATGGGTCATTTGGAAGAACGGTGATTTCCAAATGTAAATGAAAACAAGTTCAAATAAAATGTACAAACACAGGTAAAAAAAATTGTAGAATTTCACTCGTTTAAAAATGAAGCAACCCATTTGAAATGAGACACCGCATTTTAAACGTAATCTATCTAAGACAACCATGCCTACATTTCCACAGCATATAATACCGAATACTAACTACAATTTAAACATTTATGGTTTAACAACCAGCTCTTGAAAAATTCGAGGGACTACACCAAAATGCCGCATCATTCACAACCAGGAGAAGTTTCTCGGATATGCAGCAGGCCGCACGCACTCTTTTGAATAACGGACCGCCTCAAATTGCCTATTCATCTACACATACTGCCACCTAGAGGCCGGGACCAGACCTGACGCTACCACAGACAAGTCCAAACACTAGAGGTCACGTTTCAATTGTACGTAAACGTCCATTCGATTTGATTTCTCATCATGAGAAAAAGTACCTATTAAGAGCTCGCGAGGCGAGCACGCAGTCAAACGGGCAATTTTTGGCAAATACACCAAGTTTCAATTCGAACAACTGAAAGATTTGATTAAATACCAGGGGTAGACTAAGTCAAATGACATCCCATTGAACTAATTTAAATTCAAATCCACAGTGGAAACCCTTCAAGATAACTGGCTAATGTGATGTCAGGCCAGACAGCACACAGCACAGGATGAATCCTACCCCAAGTGTCTATCAGATTTCGATGATACGTTTGGATAGCTCACTGATTTCAGCTGGGGATACACAATATCAGAGGAGTCTCCATCCAATCAAAGAGGTGGCAGGAACACCTGCGGACAGAGGAAGTGGTTCCCTAGAAGGCTCACAGGGGGGATGTTCAACGCTCTGTCATACAAGCCAACGCTGTGGCTCTTTGTCCCACAGTACTAGGCAATTTTCTCTACAACAACAGATGATCTTATATAAGGTATAGATAGGTTTGAGGGCTTCGAAAGAGTATCCTAGAGAAATCTACTTACTGACAATATCATGTCACCGCCTACAGATACACGCAAACACAGCAGGCACTAAAGTGAACATTTTCACGGAACATTGTACTCTCAAACGTAGTCAAAAATCACAAAACAGCAGGCTATTTCAAAAACAAACAACAGTTTTTTATTATTATTATCCTTTGCTCAATTTGCTAGAAAAGCAAGAGAAGAAACAACATCCTGTGCTGTTCTGGTCCTGGCCCTTCTCCCTCCTCTCCTCCTCCCTCTCCCCAGCCCTCTCTCCTGACTGATCTGTCACCAGCAGACACCACGACTCCAGGGGCTCCGAGTCCATCCGGCCTTTGCAGTCTTGTTCCGCCTCCGTCTCCATGACAACGGTCTCCTTGACCCCGGCGGCAACGACGTTGACCTGGACGTGGATCTGGTCGATGTCCGTGACGGCGATTGGCTGGGGGCTGCTGGGCTGGGCGGAGCAGGGGGCGGCGGTGTCGTCGGGGGCCTGGGGGCTCTGGCGCTGGGCCACATCTTCAGAGCAGAACCTCGGCTCGAAGATGGAGACACAGCAGGCCTTTGACCACAGTGTTTCCTGCTCTCCCTCATCCAGGACATGCTGCTGGGGCGGTGAGAAGCTAACGGAAGCTGGGGAAGAGTCCTTCTCTCTGTCCAGGCTGAGGTCAAACCAGGCTGGGATGACCAGGGGATCCTGGTAAGAGGCAGGGAGCGGAGATTTCCCGAAGGGGGTCGACAGTCCATCGTCTTCTCCATCACAGTTGTCCAGCCTCAGGTCTGTGTCTGGACGAGGAGAGCTTTTCATCACAAATGTATCAGACGCCTGTACACAGGAAGCGAACTGCTCACAGGTTTGGATGTCTCCACTGAGGTGAGACACTTCAGCCAGATTCTCATAGCGGTCCCGCTCCTGAAGAGAAGGGCCATCCACGTCCCCAAGGGGGGCCACATGCAGAGGGCTGGTCGAGCCAACCTGAGCAGGGGTCTCCAGGGACACAGTGGGCAGGTGGTGGAGCTCCTCCACAATTGGCAGGTGTGAAACTGATTCCTCGTAGCTCTTCTGCCTCTTGGCTTCCACCTTTTTGACCGGTGAGTCGTTGACAGAAATTGGCTCCTCAAAGACAAAGTCAGTACCAAGGACTGGAGCTTCAAAGCAGCCTTTGAACTGGGCCCCGAAATCCCAACAGGGGTCTATGTTTGAGCGTCTGGACCTGCCTGTGGTTGTACCTGAACCAAATGCCTGGTGTGGTTCTGAGAGGAGTTGGGATCCAGACATCGCTGAACCCCCCATGGCAGGCCTGGAGAAGTCTGGTTGTCCATCCAGGTACAGGGCCTCTGACAACGGCAGCGACGGGCCGATCAGGTTCTTCTCAGGGGGTTGGTCCCCCTTACATTTCTCCATGTCCGCTGAATCGTGAAGGTTGTAATTTTCCATCGGCTCACGGAGGTTAGATTGTCGACTTAGTTCAACAACATTCATAATATTGTTTCAAATATACGGTAGTTATGGTAACAGAATTCCGTAACGATAATATTTTTTTTTTTCGTCGAGCAAATCGTATTGTTCAAAACAAATGCCTACAGCCTACTTTGGTAACCTACGTAAAACAAAGACACGTGTTTACAGATTTAGGTAGCCTACAACGATACTTTAGTAATATATCCAGTAAAATATGGCCCACAATGTATTTCTGTCGACGGATATTATAACTGTAGGGCACGGAGCAGGTGCATGATTAGAGATGATAATTGTAAAACAAATAATTGAAAAATAGATAATTAAATTTTTTAATAGGCCTTGAGCTAACCGTAAGATTATGTGATTTATATTCATTATCACGTGAAATGTTAAACGAAATGTTACGTCACCCATTAGGCAAGTCAATTCAATAAATTATTTTTTTAAGTTTAAGACCACTTCTCATGTCATCGGAGTTATTCAGTAGTCAGAACCCGTATGTATGTGTGGTCCATGTCTCCATTAAACCAGAACGCTGAACATGTATCCCTTACAGGCCTACAAAAAACCAGCACACACATACTCAACCACATCACCTGTTCGACAGTTTTATTTTCAGCAGAAATAGAAATAACTTTCTTCGAATTTATTAAATTAAGATTATACACAAATAAGAAACATCCCTTCTTGCCATGCCAACACAAAATCTCCAACTAACAACTAAACAATCGATTTTTTCTCAGTTATTTTCTCTCTCTCCATACGTAGCCTACAATGCATTACAAAGCATATGCCCAAAAAATGAACAGAAGAAAAATAGAAACCACAACACGCACACGAAAATAAATCGTGTCCCAAGTTCCCCTCTGTCGGTGTTTCAATGTGGACTGCGTAGCCCCAGTGAATCCTGAGGAAAAGCCACAGTGGTCGTCTTCTGTGAAGTCGCCTGCTTGCACCAGGGGCCTCTGAGCGTGGAGGCCGTATTGATCGCGGTCTATGAGTGAAGTCCAGGCATTAGTTCCAGCAGGCTGACTGGACAGCGGCCCGTGAGCTGCTGTAGTGGCTCTGCAGGACAAGGCTGACTGGAGATCTGGGATGTGCTCTTTTTGATTCTGATCTCCTCTTCAACACAGCGCTCGACTGAATGACAGTCGTCCTGTGCTTTTGCCTACTTGGAAAGACTTCCCAGCCGGGGCCCTGGCAGGAAAGGGGCGTGGGTGTGTGTGTGTGTTATCCCTGTTGCTGTTAAAACAGCTTGTCCCTGATGAATCTGTAATGGTTGGCTAAGGCCCAGTGGTAATCACTGCTATCATCTTGTGGCACCTGCCGAGTCCACTGACCACAGCGATCAGAGCTGGAGTCATCATGCCACCGCAGTGATGGGACTACCAGTGTTTGAGATCAGTGTGTGTGTGTGTGTGTGTGTGTGTGCGCATGTGTGTGTGTGTGTGTGTGTGTGCGTGTGGACCAGCCATGCCTAAACACAGGGCAGCCATAGGCTCCATTCACTATCTCACCATCTGGTTTCCATGGTTCTCCCTGGACCCTCAAAGAGGTCCAAACCAAAAGAATGAAGATCTTGTTCGATGTCTTCTCCTTCTCCCCCTTCTAGAATCTGCAAGCTCTAAGCTTGCAGTACGTCATGCATCGCAAAGAAACCTCAACTTCTTTACAGGTCAATCTCACTTTTCCAGGCAGCTCGCATGTATAAACAACAAAAAAACGACGGCTTCGGTGACGTACGGGCCAGTGTTCGTCTGCGCTGAGCATGTTTAACGACAGAGTCCCTTTCTAACCTCAACAAGTAGCCCCCTTGTGAACAGCGATCAGCCATCTTAGTCAAGTTGGTCTTCTCTTTTTTTCTGGCTAGTTCTCTCCCCATCTTCTGTAAGACTGTTTCTCCAGGCAGTGCAGGCACAGGAGAGGTCGTAACCTCTGAGACTCAGGAAAGGGGTTTCTTCGGTTTCTTCCCCTTCCCGGTTCTCATGATCATGACCTGCCAGGGAGAGTATTGTTAGAATGTCTGTTGACGAACCCATATCTGGATACAGGAGTAATCTGCGTTTCCTGTTGCTGTTTAGACATGTGCAAGGTCTGCCACCTAGTGGCTCATAACTGCAGTTCCACAACGTTGAATCAGGTCCGTATGAGAATGTTGACACTCTCAAATAACTGTTATGTCCATAATAAAACACCATCATCTTAAAAAACAGAAGACAAAAAACTTGAGCTGTCCTAAATTATCCACCTCCATGACCCAACAGACCCTGCAATCCTGCCAGCGTAAAGACGCCCGTAGACCCCCTCAGGAAGGCCTCACCTCACCTCTCCCCTCCCCACCAGGAGGCGCCGTTCAGCCCCTGGGACTCCAGCAGCAGCTTGCGGCCCTCCTCATAGTCGTCCTGGTCCACGCTTATGAGCAGGCGCACCCCCTCCTGCCCGGCCGCCATCCTCATGGAGTCGGTGATGAAGACGCCCTTGAGGGCCTCCAGAAGGGCTCCGCTCAGGTAGTCCCTCCAGAAGGCCTCCAGGTTCTCCAGGTCGGTGAACTTGATGTCACAGACGATGGAGCCCAGGTCTCGGGCGCGGAGCAGGGAGCTGGCCCGGCTGAAGAGGTCGAACTGACGCTCCAGAGGCTGCTGCTTGTTGGAGGACACCCCGCTGCGAAGCGCCGACTCGTGCTCCAGGTACTCGGCCCGCACCCGCAGGCGTACTTCTGGGGAGGGTGGAGGGGAGGTGGTGGACAGAGGGTGAGGGTTGGAAGGGGAGGGGGGAGAAGGGGTGAAGGGGTAGGATAAGAAAGAAGTGAGTAAAATAGTGGGGGAAAGAATGATGGGTCAAAGGGGGAAGTGAATTTCAGGAAGAGAGAGGGAGAGGGGGAGAGAGATGGAGATGTTTAGGAGACAGAGAGAGAGGGAGGATGAAAAAGAGGGTGGTATAGGAGGATTTAAACAGGGTTTAAAGGAAAGGTCAGGCAAGAGGCAGAGAGGGACACATTGTTCAGGGAGGGATTGAACGTCAAGAGAAAAGAAGGGACAAAGAACAAAACAATAATAAAGTTAACTTAGATTAGAAGTTTGCAGTTTTGAATGATCTACTTAACCCTTCTATTGTCTTGTTATGGTTGTAGGCCAAATCCTATTCTACCTAAGAACATTAAATAAAACATGAAGCTAAGTACTTGGTCTAATGTAGCTTTCTAAACTGAAAATAAATGTAAATTTTTTTTTAGCTGCCACAAAAACAAGTAACGCCTATTGTCTTAGGGTTAATGAATGTTGGAATCTTAAGATGTTGGAAAGAGCAGTAGCTGAAAAGTCTAATAAATAATGTTTCCATCGGGCTGTAACATGGCATATGAATGATCAAATATACCACAGAGTTACAGTTGAGCTGTGAGGTCAACTGAAATGTCAAAGTGACCCAAAGGTAACAGGCGTTAGAATATCTTAATACAATAGAAGGGTTAAAATTATAAAAGAATACAATATTTACAAAAATATATATATTTAAAAAAAATACTGGTGCAGGCGACTACAGCAGCACTAACTATATTTTTAATAACCAAAAAAAGGCTTCCATTAAGGGCTTTGAACAGCCAGATTCAAGATGAAACCTGTTTACAGGAAGCAGCTAAACCAAAAAAAGAGAAACAACTATAGGACATGAAAGTCTTTTGGATACGGCTGAGCTGCAGCGTCATGACAACCAGCAGTGCTGTGCTTCCAGACAGGGCAGGTGACAGGCATCAACAACACTGTTCCAACCTGTTGAGCTCGGGTTGAACAGCTGTGGTTCGAAAATCATGTTTTAACTTGGGAATTCCAACACAAAACCACTCCACCGTTGTACGATCGACCTAACCTGGTTGTTAGGCTCTCTTGCAGGAAAAAAATAAACAATAAAACAACAGGGACTGGTTTAGTTCCCTAGCAACCAAACCAAGTCAAAGTTAAGGTCAGAGTTCCAGGCTAAACTCATAATGAACATGAGCAGGTAGGATTCAGACAGTTAACAGGGTCATTTTTAAAAAGCCTTAAGGGGATGGAACTGAATGATAAATGGAAGCAATGTCAGCCCTTAATGCAGGGCAGAGGAAAACAAGAAGGGGGCAAAGAACCTACACAGAACCTTCTAGAACAGTTCTGCCCCACGGTGGGGTGGGAGTGTGAAATTCATCGGTAGTAGTTTTCCTAGTTCCACACCGACGAGGGTATGGCGCTCATGCAACAGCACAGTGAGAAGGGGAGGAGAGATCAGTGGATACATACTGTCCTGAGTTTGTGTATGGCTGCCATCCTCCACTGCAGCCACAGCTCCCAGCTGAACCAGTGGCATGACGGCAGCTGAAAGCAAAGACCCCCCGGGCCCCCGGCCCTGCCACCCCCACCCGCCTCACCTACAGAGGCAGTTTGGTTACCACCGCCCCCCCCACCCCTCACTCCGTCCTTCCCCCATCCCCACAAACACACACACCTAACCCCCCCCCCCCCCCCCCAACCTAACCTGTAGAATAACATAGTTGGACTAACCCTGCATTTGACTTTCAATCCTAATGTAGCTCAAAGTGACAGTTCTTTAAACCTGCTCGGGTCAATCTGACCAAACAACATGTCCCTCTTCAGTGGGAAAAACAAACAAACAAACCAAACAAAACAATCATTTGAAAATTAAATGAACTGGAAAAGAACAAATAAATGAAAAGAAAAAAGAAAAAGGAAAAAAGTGAAAAACCAATGTGATGATTTGACAGAGTGGCGCTGTGACAGCAGCCCAGTGGCCAGCAGAGGTCTGCGTCTGTGTGTCAAACCAAGCTGTGGATGTTGACAGAACACAGGAACACCTCAGCTAAACACCAGGAACCACAGCTTTAACCCTCTAGAACCCAACGTTACACTTGAGAGCGAAGGATAGTACTGAATGAAGGATAGTACTGAACCGTTTAAAGACGGTGTTGGTTTTCAAGAATTTCTGATTTTTTTTCTTTCTCTGAGAACAAGTTGAGACTGAGTAAAAAACCCAAATCTGATTCTTACTTTTCTGGACATCAGAAATACGGTATGATAATGACATGTCACCAATGTGACTTGCGATTACTGATGAGTCACTGGTTCAACAGATTAGTTCCCTAAAGGTTATGATGTAACAGTTAACATTGAAGACAAGTCAGAGAAAACAATAATAAAATAAGAAACTATATATTTTCTTAAATGTCTACCTGTATATATATATATATATATATATATATATATATGAACGATTGCGATTAATGATCGTAAAAGTTTGACGAGGTAAGTTTTTGCACACAAAAGAACTGACTACAGAAGGTGTTTTAGAAGGGCGATTTCTCTTTTTTTCCAGCAAGTCAAAATGATGGTACAGGCACATGAAACATTTTCTTTTTACATTTCACCACTGGTACACAATTAGTTCAGAACAGTCTTAAGCCTACGATTTGAAAAACAAAGAGGTCTCTCTCCCTGCCAGCAGGGAATGGAGCTCTTACATGGCAGGGGGTGCTGACTAGGTGTGGGTCTGCTCTAAGAGAACACCACTCTGGGCAGTGGAAGTCAAAAGAGCCCCCTGGTCCTCTTACATGTAATGGCTCCTCGACCACAGCGGGGATAACATTTTCAACATGGCACACATACCGAGCAGAGGAGAGTAAAACAGGGATACAATTTGCACTTTTGTACTTCTAGACTAGAAGACATTTGCCGTCATTGACTGTGTGTATGGGGCCCCCAGTGATAATCGGCCCTACTTTTGTACTTTCCCTCTCTCTCCCACCTCCACACCGTACTGTACTTTTAAAGGGACTCAGCGCTGACTTGTCTCGGTAGAGACAGGATAGTGGTTGGTGCTGGCCAGACAGAGTAGAGGGTCATTTAAAGGCACAGGAACACAGTGATGGTCATTTCGTTAGGGTTACAGAGCTCTTCACGCTTCATTACAGACAGATAGATCCACTTAGACAGGACACATTAGGAGGCACAGCTTTCATTTTCTCCCTCTAAGCAAGAAGGCCCCCAACTTGGGGGGGGGGGGGGGGGGGTGGTTCTTTTCTCCATTTCACCTCCACACCCTCGCTCGCCCGCCCGCCCAAACCCCCACCGCCACCACCCTCACCCCCCCCAAAAAAGTTGAAGTACCCATTTACAAGGAGTCGCTTGGTGCAGAGGCTTCAACTGTTTATCGATCCATGTTTCTGCTGCGCAACTGGGGGGGGGGGGGAGGGGGGGGGTGAGGGGGAGGAGGGAGACGGGTAGACCTCCCTTCATCCCCCCCCCCCCACCCACACCCCCTGTTCAGCAAAACACTTGTGTGTGTGTGGGGGCGGGGGGGAGGAGGTCGGTAGTTTTGAGTGTTTAGCATGGGTGCCCCTCTCCCCCTCATTGTGTGTGAGGACAGTGAATTCCTGACACGTGAGGCGGGTCTGTTTTGAACTGCGGACATAAAGAGAGGAGAGAAAGAGAGAGACAAGCACAGTTTGGTTGGATATCTGTCCACGAAGACCTTTTGTTGTTGTTGTTAAGCAAAGCAAGACAAAAACAATTCAGACACTCGATTGGTTAAAGTGAGCTGAGCTGGGGTTATTGGATCAAATACTTTAGGCTTTCAGCTCAAGAGTGCCACTTCTACAAACCTCAGCTGTGTAAAACTGAGGCGAGTGTTAACACAATGTTACAGAACAGATATCACAGAACCTTAAGGGTAGCTGTAACATCGGCAGCCTGAAATAGGCAGGAAGTGAGACATTAAACTGAAAATGAATGATGAGAGTACAAAGATATTTTTTTTTTAGCAAAGTCTTTATGCTGAGACTGCTCAATTCATCTCTGCCCCCCCACCCCACCTCTCTCCAAACTCAGTCCGTCTCCCCCCCCCCCTCTAGGGCTCTCATCGGGCACAGAGATTACACAAAGCAGGGGTTATCACGGCCTTTAGTTCAACACTGGTGGGTCATTTTCCTCAGAAATGCTTGAGTATAGGTTTTTGAGCAAAGCAATATTCGAGGCGAGCGATATCAGACGGCCGTTAGTGGCCATTTTGGGCTCTTTCATAGCAAATGAGGCTCAGATCTGAGTTAGGAACTGGCAGTGTGATAGAACACTTCGAAATTGAGAATCAGAACTGGATTTGAGTCCGAATGATTCGTTCCTATCGACCAGAATCAGTGTCTGATTAGAATTCTGACACTGATGCCACAGGAACCATTATCATTAACACAAATGATGGATTTGGATGGCTGCTTTAAAGCTTTAGTTCACCCCAAAAGGATCAACGATCCTCAAATGAAATACCACCGCATCGGACTTTGCAGTAGACTAACCCTGTAATATCAGGTTCTCAAAAACACAACATTTAATTGTAATTTTTGGGCAGAGGGGGACGAGGGGGGGTGAACAACGCCTTTAAAAATAGGTCAAGTTCGAAGTTCGGGAAAAACAAGCGGCATTTCCGGTTAATTCTTTGCTTTGGATAAAAGCATCTGCCAAATTAATAAACGTAATTCTAAACGTAAATCTGAGGAGAAAGTGCTCAGCTCTGTGAGACTCTGAGGCCAACAACCCACTTTGGACCGAGATATAGAACGGAATGGAGAGAGGACACTCATTTAAAAAAACAAAAGGGGGGAACATGAACTAAAGAACATTCCAGAACAGTCTGCAGCAGAGAGAACAGTGGTTTGTCTGAAGGGAGTCAAGGTGGAGGACAGCTAGCATGATACACAGGCATTGAACACAGAGCATAGTGGGGTCGGCTGCCCCCCCACCCCCCCTGTAGAGGGAGGGGGGCCTTTTTACCTTAGGCACGGGAACGGACTTGAGAGACAGCGAGCGACTGAGCTGACCCACACACTGCTGATCAAACGGACACCTGAGGAGCAACAGACTCTCTCTCTCTGATTTTGTGCTCGTTTTTTTTTTTTTTTTCCAGCATCTCTTTCTTTCTCCGCTCTCTCGTTTCCTAGGTTACTCGAGTCACAATCCTGAGTCAACCTGGTGGAGGATCAAATGTGGAGTCAAGACACCAGCAAAGAGACAGAAACAACACTGCAGATTGATGCAACAGCTAGGAGGACAAGCCTGGGGGAGGGGGGGGGGGAGGAGGGAGGGAGAGTTAACGTCTTGGATCGGGGGGGCCTCAGTGTCGGCAAGTTAACTGGCTTTGATCAACAAGCAATTAACGGCATCAATGATCCAGACACTAGGCGGTCTTCAATGAAATGTGTTTACTGTGAATCAATTGAATGGTGGTGGTGGTGAGGAACAGCGTGGATCAGGAGTGAGAGACAGACTGAACCGCTGGCAGTGGCTACAGACAGGCTGAGGACAGACTCTGGCAGGCTGATTTGAAGTAGGGTTTTTTTTTTGTGTTTTTTTGGAAGGCGTTTGTGGAGTTCTTAAATTCATGAGGGACATTACGGAAACTGAAAAGCATCATGGGAGTTGGACCATCAAGACCTGAGTGTAGCAAGGGGCTGGGCAAGAGCACATCACAGCTAAGGGCTTGGCAAGAGCACATCACAGCTAAGATAGAAAAGAGAAGACGACCTACCAAGACAGGATGTCTTAAGCCCAGGAGCTGAAAGAATGAGGTCAGCTAGAAAGGGAGAGAGAGAGAGAGAGAGCGCAAGGGACAGAGGAGGACAAAACAAGGAGGAAAATGAAATGGATGGAAGGAGAAGGAGAGATGGAAGGCGTGTGGGGTCTCTGATTGAAGAATGTTAGCAGCAGTGTTTTGCAGGTGAATGGAGAAGCTTTGCTGGTGAAATCCCTGGCATGAAGGAATTTGGATTTTTGGGGGCACGTTCAACACGTCCCCCCCCCCCCCCCCCCTTCTCGCTCTCTGTTCCTAGATGACACCAGGGTTTGTCCATATACGTCTAACAACATAACATCAAGAAATGGAAGCTATTCATTTCTAACACGAGAGGAGGCCAGCACGACTTAGATCTGGTCTCAGCTTGGTCTGAAGGAGGCAAAGTTCTCTGTCACATCGCTCCTTCAAAACCAGCACGTTCAGCACTGTGTTCTTGGGTTCCCAGTGAGAGGGGGGGGGGCTTAGGAGGGGAACGCTTCTCTCTGGCAGTGCTGGCTGATGGAAGGGAAGAGGGAGTTTGGAGGCCGGATATCGACCAAATGGTCCAGACATGGTGTCTCTAACGCTGCCTGGAAGAGCTGAAGAAGGGAGGGTGTTCTGGAGAACAGCCAGGTCTGCTTCTCTGTCATCAGTCCAGGGGAGTGAGGGAGCTCTCAGACCTGGTCTCTATTGGTACTTTAAGTGTGGAGAAGTCTAGCTGTCACTGGCCTAAAGAAGGGGGTTCAGATCAAAGCTTAGCCCCAGGGGAAAGCTAGGAAGATTAAACATATCAAGGCGTATTTGGCAGCCCCACACTTAAGGTTCCTGACTCCTGACATGGCGCGAGGACAGTTTTGAAGCTGTTAGGATGTCTGGCTTGGTTATGAAGGGTTAGAGTCCCGACCTGTGTTTCACTTAAGGCCTCCTATAGGAACGAAAATTGGGGGGTCTTAACATGATTCACTTCACAACCCATGAAGTACTCACAAACCAGGCAAAGCAGAACAGTGGACCACTGAGTCAGTGGAGGGGGTAACGATGGGGGGGTTACTTAGGAACATGGAAGCGATAAAGAGTGTTAGGCAGAACTGTTGATATAGATATGAGGTGAGGAAGCAAGCAGGGTAAATGAGAAAGAGTGACCAAGGAGGGAGGAATGGCGGGAAAGGAAGAGAAGAAGACTGACGACAAGAGGAAGACAAAACTGAAAGAGTGAGCAGAAATGTACATATATATGGGAGGGAGAGAGAGAGGGAGAGAGAAAGAGAGAGAGGGAAAGAAAGAGAGAGAGAAGGCAGCTCTCACCACAGGTGACTTTCTCTGGTGCTGGTGGAGGAGGGGTGTGTAGCTGAGGTAGAAAGCCCCCTGTCCTCCTCTGCGCAGCCGGCCGGCTGGACCAGCCGTGACCTCTGACCTTCCGCTTCTTCTGTCTGGAGGTGAGCGCTGGCCTCGCGGGGCACAGACCTGGCCAACACGCAAACCAACAAGCCACTAAGTACAGCTTTCAAACAGAAACACCTCTTTTTCCACTTCTTCACCTTGTTTGGATCACACGGCCCACCCCCCACCCTTCCTAACCAATCACAGGAAGGCGAGCTCACCTCTCCTCCACTGTAGCGAGGAATGCTCCTGAGGTAATTCTGTGTGCTCGTGGGCGTCTGTCAGTCCAGGAGGACACACCTGCGCTCCGTCCACGGAGCCGTAATCCTGGCTCACTCGCTCAGGTGACACTGGAAGACAGAGCCAGGTCAGAGACTAGCCACCACGCCCCACCATGCCGCCCCCTGCCATGCCACCCCCCACCATGCCCTGCCCCGCCCATGCCACGCCCAGAAGTACATATTTCTGATTCATGTCCAGCACAGCTGCACATTCCAGTGCCCAACAGTTCTATATTTGCTCCTTTCTGCCAAAGTGAATTCTGTGTTTGTAAATCTTGCATAGCGATTAAAATAGATTCTGATTATGAAAAAAAGAAACGAAAATGGGTGCAGAGTACAAATGTTATGAAGCTGCTTTAGTTCAGGGTTGAAGCTGGGGCCTTTTAGACCCTTAGGACAGAGGGAGTCGCAGAATATGAAGAGAGCCCAAAGGTTAAAGCAGCTTAGCTACGACCTCAACGCTAAGCGCTTAACGCCAAACCCCCCGGTTACCTGTCCTCCGTTTCCTGCTCGACACGAAGGGTAAGAGGTCGTGTCGGGTGAGAACCCTCAGCAGCTGCAGCAGGGGCTCCAGGTTCCTCTCGCTCAGGTAGCCTCGCCTCTCCAGCTCCAGCAGAAGCTCCAGGCCGCTTTTGGGCTTGTGTCTGGCGGCGGAGGGGCACAGAGAGCTGCTCTGGGGCCGGCACCTCCTCCAGGCGTTCACCAGCTCCGGGCTGGGCTCCACGCCCTGGGTGCCCGGGTCCCCGTCGCAGGGGGCCACCGTCCACCCCGCCGGCTGGAGAGGGTGCTCCGCCGGGTAGCTTTCATCCAGGAGGAAGGACAGGACCTCGATGTCCGTCTCTGTCAGCTGAGAACCGACGACTTCGAAGAGCTCGTGGACGGAGAGCATCCCGTAGAACGCCAGACACTCGGTCTCATCCCAGACGATGGATCCTCGGAGAGGGTAACCTGGGCGACGGACGGGTGCCATGGTTAACTCCCCAAGGTTGACAAACAAGGTTGTGTTTTCAAAGCCCCAGCAGCAGCCTCTGCAAAGAAAGAACTGTTTATATCACAGCTGATACATCCAAATACATCCATGTACATGTGTACATAATATACATACATTTTCAACAATATTATTGTGTTTGGAGTTTGTTTGTTTTTACTTTATGCCAAAGAGGAACTTGTCAACAACATACATTGTTGTGGTGAGCAGGTCGTGATCGTGAGTTCAGTTTGATGGATGATTGTTCTGGATGATTGCTCTGGATGTTTCTGCACGCAGCGGAACCTCAGCCGGGGGGAGGGATGCTGCAGGAAGTGACGACAGCTGCTTACGTAATGTGTCACGTTCGACCAAAAAAACAATAACAGTCTCGTGATTAGATTTCCATCGATGACATCTGTCAATGTTATAAAAAAAAAAATATATATATATATATATATATATACTAAAAAGTCAGTGGCTGTAAATGCACTGTTTAATTTTTTTAACTTGCAGCGATGGTTTGGTTCATCAGAAACGGAGCTCAAGCTAATGGCTTTTTCCCTAGCATCTAGCTGGAATCTGCCGTTGTCAAAGAAATGGTTTGTTCTCACCCCAACCTACGACAGGTCGATGGAATTAGAAGATTTGTCGAACAAAATGATATTAGTCTTGGAGGGCAAAGTGCGATAGAAAGTAGCAAAACAATCGTTACAGATTGTTCGTATTTCACTCGCTCACCTTCCTTATTCGACGCTATGTTGGGCGATCTGTCAGACAGAAGCACGCAGAGCTGGCAAGGAAAAACAACGTCAACCAACCAACCAATTGCAGCGCAAGGTCTAAAAACCAACCAATCGCAGCGCAGGGTCTAGAAACCAACTAATCGCAGCGCAGGATGTAAAAACCTAAACGCTTTGATTGGCTACATTAATGGTTATTTAATTGTCTTTACTGCATGTTCCAGAGTCATAGATCAAGATGTAATAATACAGCATTTGGCCGCATGTAACCACTCTGAAAGATGCTTAACTCCAGTTGTGTGTCTCAGAGGCGCAGTATTATGGTGTTGTGTTTAAATCAGCACTGACATTGTGTGACTGGATCAGGGGTGCCATCACCATTTTAAAAGTAGCATTGGCAAATTTCTTGCCCAGGCCTGTCGTGATGTATAGCACGGCAACCCAATTATGTGTATTCAAGGAGGATTTTTTTTGCTGTTTGTTTTGCACTGGGATAACATAAAATTGGGTACTAAAATTGTTGTAGCCATTTTAAATACTCATACACTGTAAAAAGAAAAAAATATTGGACGACTCAATCTTGTTGCTTTGACTATATAGTGCAGTGGGTCCCAAACTTTTTCTGCAGGGCCCCCCTTTCTGAAGATTAGAATATTTTCGAGCCCCCCCACACTGACACAAACTTACAAATCCCTTGTTTCTAAACCTTGCCGCGCCCCCCCCTGCAATACCTCCGCGTATTGGGAACCACTGATATAGTGTGTGTATGCGTGTACCGTGTTTTTCGGACTACAGAGCGCACTTAAAAGCCTTTATTTTTCTCAAAAAACGACACTGCGCTGTATAATCCGAAGCGCTTTATATATGGATTAATTCTTTTCTTTACTGACCTCTAAGCGATTTTTGTGTGGTACAAGGCGCTCACGGCGCTAAATCAAAATGTTTTAGTGCGACTTTGGTAAAGTACAAAGTCGCACCGCTTGCAGAATTACGGCTACCATACCATGCTTCACCATAATATTATTCGACTGATTTATCTGACTGTTTTTTTCCCGCTTAATGCGCTTTATAGTCCGGTGCGCTTTATATATGAAAAAAGATCGAAAATAGACCATTAATTGACAGTGCGCCTTATAGTCCAGTGCGCCCTATAGTGCAAAAATACGGGTAACTGGAACTTGATGAATGGTAACTTATTATTAGTATGTTGTGATGGGAGATGAGTTCACTCAGCATGACAGCAGTAGTTATTCTGCAACAAGTCAATAAATCATTTTAATACAGAGTACAGTTGGGTGCAGATGTATCCCATCACCTTGAATTGTGTTGGGAAGAACAGCGTTTTATCTACTATCCTCTGAGTTGTCAAACTATCCAAGTATGTGTAAGGCTTCTTCCCAGCATGTTCATTAAAAGAGATATGGAGTCTCATACTTAAAGTCTATTATGGTTTTAATTAGAATAGTTGAAAAAGGTTTACAGAGCTCTGGGTCGAAAATAGTGTCTCTAAGGTTGGGACTTACTGTTGGTCCAACTGGCTGTCTTTCCCTGACCTGTTTGGGGAAGATAACAAACAGGTTAAAACATATTGGAAAACATGGTTGCCTTAACAACAATTACATTAAGGAGGGAGTTTGTAATACGGACACAAATGCAACTATGTACTACAATAACTGACGTGTTCTGTCTCATTTAAGACCAGCTCTCCCTTCATGAATTTCATTTGGTTGTCTACCAAATTGCATCTTCGTGGATTTTAATGACATTGAACTGATAATAAAATGAATAATATTAATCAACTACATAGTTAAGAAGAATGTTTTCAACATGATCTTTCCATCACTGACAACTAACCTATTTATCCTGTTTATTATGGGCTATTTAGCCTATTACAAGGGGTTTGAGAGGGCAGCTGGCAGCATGAATCACACAACTGTTAACACAGTTATCGTAACTAAATAAATTGAGAAAAAGTAGTAGTACTTGAGAAAAGTAGTATTGCCAGGCATAGACATTATAAAGGGCGCCCTTTATAATGTATATGTTGCAAAAAAATTGCAATAGCAATACTGACGATGGCGGCCCTGAACCAGATACTGTATTTGCTCGGTAGGTGGCGCTAACAAAATAGAATTTCAAACTGCAAATAACAAATATGTACTTCCGCCTCCATCTGTAAACAGCTGCCGGGTAGTGGATCAGTAGTGGATCAGTAGAAGCACCGCAATATACGTAAGTTTGGTTTTTTATTATTTATAACTGTGTGTGTAGTCTGGCAGTAACAGTACGGGGTGCCGCAGTGAGCGATAGGCGGTCCTTCGGCTGGCAAAAAAACGGGCAACCTCACCAGGACAAATGAGAGCATTGTTCCTACTGTGTTAACAGTAAGAGTCTAGTTATGTTTTAGGCAATATGTTGATCAAATATGAATTCCCTTTACTTACTTACCTATTTTTGAGTAGCAAAGTGATGGTTGATCGCTCTAGGCTTCTGTTCCAAAAGGGTCTTAAGTTAGTTTGTGGATGTGTCACTAGTGATGTGGCAGTGGGCAAAACCTTCCACCATGACACACATTTTCCACTTATATAACATTATAGCTGATAGTGTTCTGTGTTCACACTACAGTGTGACATTATTCTAACAATAGCGTAGATAAACGGTTACACTCAATGATTTACTGTCAAGATGATCAAGCAAAAGGCAGTTTTATATCGTATAAGCTTTTCTTGCTTTATTGTTCACAATCGTTGTGTTATGCTTTTATAGGTCTTCTCTTGGCACTTATTGGTTCTCACGATGTATGTTTCACGATATAAAAGCCCACTGTGTTTGGGTTCTATCACGTTGCTATGCTCAGTGACCGATGCTCTTTGTAAAAGCTCTTTAGTAAGTCGCTTTGGGTAAAAGCGTCTGCTAAATGAATAAATGTAAATGTAAGCTGTTCTGTTTGGTCAAGCCTAAACTCGTACAGTAGGGTGTGTGTCAGTGACAGACCCTGTTTTACCAGGACTTTCTTCATTTCTGGGAGGCAGCTGGGTGAGCGATGACATCTGGAGGCCATAAGGGGGAGAACTGCCTGGTGGACATGGACAGCAAGGCAGGAGACTTCTACAGCGACACGGAGCCACAGGCGGCACCAGCATCGGCAGTCATGGGGAGGTAAAGTCCGCTAATGTTTTAGTTTAGGACGGTAGTTTCTTTTTCTGAGATGCGGTTGGTGACTTAGAACTAACTTGTGAAGTTTTAAGTGTTCTGTTTTTGCTTTTGTCGGGTCACTTTCTTGGGATTATTTTTTTTATATAAAGGCCTGCTGCGGGTTTGAGAGTCTCTAAGGATTTTTTTCTGCTCACGTCATTCTACACTGAAAGCTGCTCTTTGTATTTAACAATTTTCACGTTTTTATGCTGGGATGACACTAAGGCCAAACATTTTCATTGTTTATTGTTTATTTTATTTAAATTGTTTGTTCTTATCTTCAGCTTTTAGATTTGTTTCGGTTCCTTCTACCCTTTTTTTAATGCATGTATGTATTATTTAGTAGTGATATGAACCTCTTTCATTAATTCCTTATTTTAATTTATGACCCTACGTTATTCTTTTCTCCTATTTCCCCCACAACTTTTTACGCAGCTATTGGCTCTCTGCCTTACCTCCCAGGTTCACCCTTCCCAAAGGCCTCTCCGTCTCCATGGCCAAGGACTGGCTCGATAAGCGGCGCGTGTCCATCCGTCCGTGGTCGAGCTTCGTGGACCAGCGCAAGTTCTCCAAGCCCCGAAACTTCGGAGAACTGTGCCAAAGGGTGGTGAAGAACGTGGACACGTACAACAGCAACTACACCTTCATCTTTCTGGGTCTCATCCTCTACTGCATGTAAGAGGCCTCGCTAAACATGAATGCTCCTTTGACCTCCGACCGGCAACTAGCTCAGAGCTGGAAGGAATGTGTAATGTGATTCAGTATCAAGGATATTAACAGGACCCTGTGATGTGATGATAAACATCTTGTTCCTCCCTCAGAATCAGCTCTCCCATGCTGCTGATCGCCCTGGCTGTGTTCGCTGGAGCTTTCTATATCATCCACCTCAAGTCCCTGGAGTCCAAACTGGTTGTCTTAGGTGAGAGCAGGGTTATCTTCTATGAGAATACATAAGTAAAAAAAAAAAAAAAAATGTATATTATTGGAAAAGTACTTGGTGATGTGATTTTGTGTTGGTGTAAATTATCTTTTTTCCCACATTCAGGTAAGGAGCTGACGGTACCTCACCAGATGGGCGTGGCAGGAGCGATGTCACTTCCTGTGTTCTGGTTGGCTGGTGCTGGAGCTGCTGTGTTCTGGGTTCTGGGTATGTTGGGTCTCATCTTCCTGTTTCCTGTGTTTTTCCGGTTTTCACTGGCAGATTGACGTGTTTAAAGAAGCATTGTACTTACAGCCTCCCAACCTAACCAGTCTGTTTTGATTTTCCTCCTACCTGATTGGCCGGTGCTTCCGTCATTCAGGCGCAACGTTGTTTGTGATTGGCTCACACGCTGCGTTCCGGGAGCTGGAGGGGACAGACATGGAGGAGTTACTGATGGAGTCTGTGTGAAAGTGGAACAGGTTCCTCCTCATGTTATATATTACAGACAGGTTTCTCCTGTTGTCTTGTCATGTGGTATTTCCCTGGAATGCACCACCGGTTTCTTGCCTCACAGAAACCCACAGAAACCCTGTTACTGAAAAAATGGCGTGTTCTTTGTATCTTCTGACCCATTGTAAATAACAATCGCTACGTCACTTCTTATATATATTTTTTTTAATCATCAATGTACTCTCATTCACAAAGAAACAAAGTGCAATTTCAAAAACGCTTAAAGTTCTTCGAGAATGTATTAACTTTTACATTGTTTTTACATGACTCTTAAGGAATGGCACGGTCTGTTTTGAGGGAAAGTGTTGATTTGGGTATTACAGCCGGTCAATAGTAATCAAACATAAATATGAGTTTAGGAATTTGCAGTCTGCAAAGAATTGGATCCTCAGCAGTAACATGATTCCAGGTACTTAGCAGAGTCCTTTATTAGATCCATGACTACCAGTGGAACTGAGTGTTTTTCATATTTAAAAGGAATCCTTTTTTTTTGCATATCATTTTGTATTTTGATGATTTGGTGCAATAAACTTCTGATGAAACCCGATTTGGTTTATGTTGGTTCATGTTTACTTTGTAAAGAAAGTGTAGAAAAAGCGTCTGCTAAATGAATATTTATTACTTATGATTAGATTAGATTCAACTTTATTGTCATTACACAGGTACATGTACAGGGTAACAAAATACAGTATAATCAGAATATACATGTATTGGTGGTATCTAACACCATCAACCTACAAGATCATAATTCCCTTTCGCTGTTATATTTACATTTAGTCATTTAGCAGGTGCTCTTCTCCAGAGCAATTTATAGCAAGTACAGAGACATTCACCTGCTGAGGCAAGTAGGGTGAAGTGCTTTTCCCAAAGACACAACGTCATGTTGCCTCAGCCAGGAATCGAACAGGCGACCTTCTGATGACTAGCCCAACACCAACCACTCAGCCACCTGACTCCTGATGTCACACCCTTTCTTATTAGAGAGTGCCTCTGTTTACATAATTGGAAACAGTACTTTCATTCCACATTTTGTACCCCTTCAACAACCCCCCTTCCCCCCCCCCCACACACACACTCCTGTGACCCCTGCTCTGACAGCATAGCTAGAAGACCCCAAGCTCAGGTTACCATAGGGATGACCTTGGTGGCCCTCCTTACACACGCACACACACACACTCAAACACTAACATACACACTGCGGCAAAGGCAAGCGATCGATATTCCATTATACAGAGGGTGTTAGGACTGTGTGTGTGGGGAGGGGGGGGTGGAGGAGGAGGAGAAGGAAGGAGGGTGGGTGGGCTGGATGCAAGTACACTGCAGTGAGCTCACTGCAGACACACAAGGGAAATTAAAGAGAGTACATGTGTGTGTGTGTGATGGAGGCAGGCGATATCTGGAGAGAATGCAGGTGCAGTGAAGTTCTCCTCAAGGCATTAGTGTTTCTCTCAAGGTCACATCAAGGAAGGAAGGTTTAAAATTCAATTATTCCAAGAATTTAAGGCATTTAGGAATAGTATGGTACTTAGAATTATAATCTGGTGTTGCTCAGAATTACTTGTCAGTCCCCATGCGGTGACTCGCAAGTGCTTTCTTGCTTTATTGTTCGCAATCCTTATGTGTTGATGCAATCATTGTGTTATGCTCTTATAGCTCTTCTCTTGGCACTTATTGGATCTCATGATGTATGTTTCACAATCTAAAAGCCCAATATATTCGGGGTCTATCACGTTGCTATGCTCAGTGACCGATGCTCTTTGTCAAAGCTCTCTCTTGTAAGTAGCTTTGGATAAAAGCGTCAGCTAAATGAATAAATGTAAATGTAAGGACTCAAGGGCCTCTCTCTCTCTCGCTCTCTCTCTGCTCGTCCAGCGTGACCCTCACCTGTCCCATCACCTCATCATCAGGCTGTTTGATCTGTCAGCTTCCCACCTTGAAAAAAGAGAAACCCTGCCCCCCAATTTAGGGAGTCAGATGGCTCAGCAGGTTAAGGCGATGTACTTGTGATGGGAAGACTGTGACTTCAAACCCCAGTGTGGCTATGTGATGATGGTTTATTTCCTGTTACTTCACCCTACTTGCTTCAGGGGGATTGGCCTTGTACTTAAGTTGCTTTGGCTAAAAGCGTTTGCTAAATGAGGTATTATCATCATGCTTTCAGTCTTGGTCCTGTAAGGGTTTTAGGAACTGCTTGGTTGGGCCACATCTCCAGAATTTTAACATAATAACCTGTTTAGGTTCATGGGGATTGGAACGGTGTTCAGATGTCAAATGCGATGCGTGTTTCAGCATGAACCTGGGGCCTCATGTACAAAGGTTGCGTACGCACAAAAACGTGGCGTACGCTCACGTTCAGATGTATCAAACGTGAAATGACCGTGGAAATGTGCGGTGCCCCACGCCAGCTTCATAGCTGTCGTACGCACGTTTCTACAGCGGAAGGTCCAGAGCTCCGGCCGCTTAGCTCACCGTTCAGCCCCTAACTCTCTGGAGCTAACAGGCTGGTTAACTAGCCCAACGAACCAGCTTGTTAACTGGAGATAACTGGGGTGAGGATAAGCCGCACAGAGCTCCAGGAAAGACGGTGTGGCAGCCCGGTTCTAGCGGGGATCGACCTAACGCGAGTGCCTCCGTCTCCCCGGGCCTGCGGAGGGGGTTCGACTGATAGCTGTAGTTTGTAGTGACGAGAAGATGGAGGTTTGTGTGTGGAGTTGAGGGAGGCATCGAATTGTATATTATTTCATAAAAGTATATGAGAATAAAACGAGAGAAAAGAATCTACCGCCTTCTTGTGTTTATTTCTTCCAGTCAGCGTTTTTACATGGAGACTTATGAGTCAACTTTGAACACATTGATTAGATTAGATTAGATTCAATTTTAATGTCATTACACAGGTACAAGTACAGGTAACGAAATACAGTTAGCATCCAACCAGAAGTGCAAAACAGTTATTACAACAGAACATAATTGTAATTGTATACTCAGAATATACACAGTATACGAACATTATAAGGCTAAACAACTAAATATACCGAAACATTGTAACTTAAAAAAAAATAACAGTGACTGTTGACTGTCCAGTTTATCGATGAAGAGACACTTCTAGAAACCGGAAGATCAAACACCAGTTTATCGCCTCAGATGATTAATGTTTTCCGTAGTTTCAGTCAGTATGAACACTCAGCACCGCAGATCTCCGCTAATTTACCCGCTAATTTACCCTCTATTTACAGACTGATTTGCCGCTGCAGGAAGTGATAACGCGCATGTCAGGTTCTCTTCGGGTTAGTTTTTTTAGGACATTGTTTACATGAGTTAAGAACGTTAAGTGTTGCTAGAATACATGATGGAAAATTCGGAGAACTCTCAGTCCTATTGTGACCTCATAGAGCCACTTGTCCAGTGCCTAGTGTCTAGTACTGTAATACATATAAACTTTCTACCGACTATCCTCATTCACACCATAGCCTTGCAACGTCTATCGTTCTGTAGTAATTTCATAACTTACACTGAAATATTGAGGTCAAACAGCAACAGCAGTGCGATGCGGTCAACGACAGGGATCCTGTAAGGATCAAAAGTAAGTGTCATGGTCGTTTAATGAAATGTAGGATGGTGGTGTGAGCATATAGCTCAACATGATCATGAGCGTGGTTATTTTTCTTTATTTTATCAATTATCACTCAAATTCCAATGATTGTTTTGCCATGACCTGTGCTGTTTCTTCCTTGCATCCAGTGGAAGGCAGTGACCTCCGTCGGGTCACTGTTTTACCCAGAGCTGAGTGGCTTCGGATTCAAGGAAGTCTAAACCAGCGGAACATCCAGAATGAGAAGCTCAAGGAGGCAGCCAGGCAGAGGGAGGAAATGCACCGGCGCTCAAAGGAGGTGGTCAAATTCTGGCCCCACACATTTGGTGTAAGGAGGCTTGTCCCACTTGTCGTAGTGTTGTATTTAAAAGTACTTAAATATGTTCATTTATTCTCAATGCATTTATGTAATTGTTCAAGGTATGTTTGTGCCAATTATCTTTCTAGGGACGAACACAAAAGAAACTAAAAGCGAAGAAGATTCGTGAGGAGATAAAGAAAGAGGAGGAAAGAAAGATTGATATGGAGGAGGCCAGATATAAGGAGGACATGAGGAAAGAGGCCATTATGAAGACCAATGCCCAGCTGTTCTACCAAACAGAGCAAGGCAAAGAATTTCATGTATGTATTTCTGGAGTTTTTGACCTGTATTCATACACAGGTCACGGTGTGGTTATTTGAGTAGAGAGTATTGTATGATTGAATCCCTTCCACTGTTATTTCTTCAGAGTGCACTCATTCTGACAGAAGTCTTGAAGGAGAGAGAGGCTCAGATCCACCTGAAACAAAGAAAGCTGGAAGCTTTGAAAGATGTGGAAAGGGAAGCCATCATTAAAATGAAACAGAAAGCTAAGGATGTCTCTAAAGAAGAAATGGAGAAAGCTGTTCAGAGGAAGCGCGAGTGTCTGGCTGTGGCTGATGCCCTGAAACAGCAGTAAGTAGCCTCACCCTGCAGAACCCCCACACATGAAGTCAGGCTGCCAGGGGTTCAACACATGAACGCACCCCTAATGACTGTGCTTACTGGAGATACCCTGTCCTCTATCATCCAGACCAGCGGTAGGCAACCCTGGTCCTAGGGAGCCACTGTCCTGAAGGTTTTAGATGTTTCCCTGCTTTTGACACACCTGATTGTAATGAAAGGTCATTATGAGGCTTCCACAGAGCTTGATAACAACCCATTTATTATAATCAGGTGTGCTAGAGCAAGGAAGCGTCTAAAACCTTCAGAACAGTGGCTCCCTTCGGCCAGGGTTGCCTACCTCTGATCCAGACAGTAGAGCATTGGTGTCAAACTCGTGTCATCGAGGGCCAAGAGGGTGCAGGTTTTCACGTCAACCAAGCGCTACTCCAGCTGATTTCAGTAGAGAATGTTGATGTTATCAGGATAAAGGAGCATGTGATGGTCAGAGAGAGAGAGAGACAGCAGAAGCAGTGGGAGGCAGAGGAGACTGAACGTCAGAGGAACCTCTTTCTGATGGACGAAACCATCAAGAAACACAAGATCCTGGAAGAGAAGAAGCAAATCATAAGAGATAACATGGTATTAGCATCTTAGCTGCTGGTTGCAGTCACTCACATGGTATTAGCATCTTAGCTGCTGGATGCAGTCACTCACAATCATCTTTGCAGGCTCACCTGTCAGACAGAGCTATCATGAGAGTGGTAGAGGGTCAACAGCAGGAGGTGGAGGACAAACGAAGGAAGATGTTTGTTGACGTTAGAGAGAAGATGATGAAGCTGAGAATAGAAAAGGAGGCTGAGATGTTCCGGTATGTTCCGTCTCCCCTGCCTGATCGAGCTCACCCTGCAACAGTAAACTGTGCTATCACTGTTTAACGCTGGTTTTTGAGGTTGTCTAGAGCGGGGCTGAGCTAATAACATATTATTTCATGAATGGCCCCAATCCCTGAGTCAGTGTCACTCATGTAGGACCCTGATCAAGTGTTTGCTGCTGTTCTTCTTTGCTCCTCAGCGAGGTCCAGATCCAGAGGGACAGGATTGTGGCGGCTCTGGACACTCAGCGCAGGAAGCTGGAACCCAACAAGGTGTGATTATTGTGTAATATCAGCACTTGGTGCTTTATGCACAGTTCGTGAAATGGCACGAATGAAATGGCAATACTGTCTTTAATTTTAACTAAGGGAGTGACATTAGGTAAAACTTTTAGGGCCAAACCCCAGATATTACTTACCAAACGATGCAGTAAAGTGTGCTAAATGAATATGCGGGTAATATGAACTGTTCACTGAACAGTTTCATCAAAATGTAACTTCATCCATTCATAATACACAATGTTCTTGAGTTTATTGGAACACACGTACACACACTTTTTGCGACAGTTCACATGCTTTGTGCACATTCTTTCCCAAATGTGTGGAGGTTCAAAACAGACCCAAGTGGGGTCCTTGTAGTAAACCACTCTCCCAGCATCCCAGTCCTTATCTCTGGTGCAAACCATCTGTCTGCAGGCACCCCTCTGCGGTTTGACCCACAAACTTCAACTGCACAAGAGGGACCTCATCACCCCACCATACGGAGGAGCTGGGGGACGTACACCGTACTGTACTTATTCTGGCAGATAAAACACTCCACGTCCAGTTCTGTTCTTAAATCAGACCCACGAGAAAAAAATATAAAAATAATATGTCACGATTCATTGGCATGTTACATATGCCTGATGGTCCAGTTACTCCAGGCCAGGTAGTCTTCTGAGTTAAGACCTTGTGTATGTCACTGTTAGAACCTTGATGTTGAGTGTGCTGTTCATGAGGATGATGAGGATGATGATGATGATGATGAAGGTGGGGTGCATTACCCCCCTCCAGGATCGGCTCGGAGACCGTGTGTGGCATATATGCACTTGGAGCGCTACTGTTGAGACTTGTGGGTAGATTAGATGAACCTTTATTTGTCCTCCAAGGGGGGAAACTACAGTTCACAACAGCAGCAGGGTAAAGTACAGCACACAGAGTTGCAGGGTAATATAACAATAACAATAGGGGGGCACGATAAAGTACAGTAAAGTACGTGGTTAAGTGAGTGGTTCCTGTCTCGAATGTGAACCAGATATAGACAGACATATAGACAGTTATTGCACTTGAGGAGAATTACAGGGTAATGTACGTATGAACAACAAGACCACCACGGGGAATATTGCAGGTTGTGCGTAAGAACAACAAGACCACCATGGGAGAATATTGAACAACAGGACACTTGAAATATTGCACTTAATATAGAATATTGAGCAACAGGACACTTGAAATATTGCACTTAATATAGAATATTGAATATAACACTTGAATATTGCACGTAAGTAAAGTAATAAAAGTAATACTGCATGGTGGTGAGGTAGTGATGGTAATAGTTATAATAATAATAATGATGTAGCACATGATAGTGGCTATGGACAGCAGTGTTTAGTGATCATTAAACAGTCCAGTCCAGTTTGTGGTTCAGGTGAACACCCAGGTACTTATAGGACTCACTCCACCCTCTCAATGTCCATTCCCTGGATGTTCACCGGTGGGGGGGGAAGGTCGGCGTTTGCGGGAATCCACCACCATCTCCTTGGTCTTGCCCGCTTTGATGAGGAGGTGGTTCGGCAGACACCAGTCTACGAAGTCCTGCATCAGTTGCCTGTACTCCGTGTCATCGTCGTCGCTGATTAGGCCGAGGATGGCGGAGTCATCAGCAAACTTGAACAGGACGCAGCCCTCCAAATTGTGTCTGAAATCAGCGGTGTAGAGGAGTCTTTCCACACACACACACCCACACACACACAAACTACAAATATAACCTGTTTATGGCACTTAGAAATATAATCTGTTGTTGTTGTTTACAATTACTTGTTAACTCGCTAGTGTTGCTTTATTGTTCACATACCTATTGTCTGTCGGAGACTCACCTTAAATGTGTATACTATTCGGCTAAAAAGCTCTTATAGCTTTCCATTGGCACTTATTGGTTCTCGCGATGTATGTTTCCTAATCTATAAAGCCCGCTGTGTTTGGGGTCTATGACGTTGCCATGCTCAATAACCGATACTTTTTGTAAAGCTCTCTCTTGTAAGTCGCTTTGGACAAAAGCGTCTGCTAAATGAATAAATGTAAGTGTAAATGTAAGCCAAACTGTTTAAACCAACATCATTAAACTGCATCTTCTCTGGATGCCAGTTAGCTGGTAGCACTGTCTGTCAACAGGTAGATCAGAAGGTAACGACATCATATCCTGAGCTGTGCCATGAGGTTGGAGAGTGAGGTTGCGCTGTCCCTCAGCTTGATATCTTCATCCTGAGGCAGAGACACGCCAGCGAGCCTGGTGGAGCAGGACGCTCCCAGAACACAGAGGAGACTGAGGAACACTTCTGACCCTAGACCACCCACAGAGACAAACGTTAAATGGTGTTCTATGCTCTAAACCCCTTAACACACACACACTCACACACAAGGGTATTTTAGTTGAGCACCTGGTCAACCAGTGTCCCAGTAGAATTACAAAGAGGGTAGTGGTTGGATGTCATGGTTAGCGTGTTTGAGCTAAGAAGCTATAGTATTCCCTACCAGTAGAAGTCCCCCAAACCCAATTTGTGACCTGGGACAGGATAATATCTCGGTTTATTTGGGGAGGCAAAAAACCAAGGGTTAGGTACGAAACTCTCCAGTTACCAAAAGATAAAGGAGGTATGGGTCTCCCAAAACTGAAAGAGTACTTCTACGCGGCCCAATTTAGGCATATTATATGCTGGTGCATGCCAGATTACACGGCTAAATGGAAAGACATGGAAATAGAATTTGTAAAATATCCCACCCAGAGCCTTATTGGAGATCAAGAAATATACAAAAGGATTAAAAACAATATAGATACAATTACAACATTTACTCTTGAACTATGGTTTAGAGTTATTAAAAATTATAAGATAAAGAAAGAAACAAAAGTCCTTAGATGGGTAGCATTTGACAGTAATTTTAAACCAGCTGAATATGATAAAGGATTCAAGCAGTGGGCAGACAAGGGAGTCACGGCATGGTGTACTTTAGAGAAGGACGGGGCACTGGAGAGTTTCCAAAACGTGAAAGATAAATATAGCTTGGATAAACAGGAATTCTACAGGTACCTACAACTAAGAGATTATTACAAAAAAGAAATTGAGATAGACCCCTCCACAGAAGCGAATGGTGTGATCCAAATTATAATGAATACATACAAAGGAAAGAAAATGAGAATCATATCTGCTTTATATCAAACATTTACAACAACTAAACATTCAACTAAATACATAAAGGAAAAATGGGAATCAGAGTTTAATATGAAAATTTCGGATGATGATTGGCAAGACATGTGGAAAACACATCAGACAACCACTAATTCGCGGATATGGAGGGAGTTCTCTTGGAAAAATCTGGTCCGTTTTTTTATCACGCCCAAGGTCAAGAGCAAGTATAATAACACAAATGTACTATGTTGGAGAGAGTGTGGAGTAAAGGATGCTGCAGACCACTCACACATATTTTGGAAATGTAATAAAGTGTTTACGTTTTGGGGAATTGTACATGAAACTGTACAAAATATACTAGGTTATGATATCCCAATGAGCTATATGGTACTGTACCTTTGTAATTTCCATTTTACCAAGGAGAGTATAAGAGTGAGGGATAAATATTTGATTAAAATACTACTGATAGCTAGTAAGAAGGCTATAACTAGGAAATGGGGTAAAGTGGAGCCCCCTTGTAAGAAAGAATGGGTAGACATAGTAGAAGAACTCTATGTAATGGAGAAATTGATACACCGCTTAAGACTACAACAAGCACAGTTTGAAGAAAAGTGGGAGAAATTGACAATATTCAGAACCAAAACCGGCGACGAGGAATATGGACAGGAACAAATTACTTAGATGAAGACATGAAGAGAAAAGAAGTACTGTGAGAAATGTAACTCCCAACCCAAATTTCTGCCGAATACTGAATCCACTGCTTAAAAATTGCCCAAATCCGAAACCGAATCCGATCATCAGCTATTACATCACCGTCACGAGACAACTCTGCACTGCAAATTGTGCACGTTGCGCGACTTGAATCCCCCTACTTTAAAATACTGCCATACAGCACTCTTTCTGTTGATTGTTTCCATCTTCGATGACGGCTGCTAGCATAATTGAGGTCTTCTCTTAAACATTAAAGACGTAATGACGTTGCGCTTATGTGCAGTAGAATTCGATTTTGAAAGAAAAAAAAAAGGATTCAGTTCGGTTGGCGCTCTAGGATTCGGCCGAATCCGAACCCCGCCAAAAAGGCCACAATTTGGCCAAATCCGAACCTGAATCTTGGATTCGGTACATCTCTATATAGTATACCTGTGGCAAACCTGTGCTGGCTTAGATTTAAGGTTAGCTATAATTTGGTACCTGGGCCAGTGTAGACATAGAATGGACCTTCTTCCGATTCACTAGGATACTGTAGGTGATGTCAGCGAGTGACAGGCCCATGGACCAGGACCGCTGGCCTCGACCTCTCACCATCTCCAAAGCCCTGATCACAACATACAACAGCAGTAGAACACCATTTGGCCTCAAGTTCTCACTTATGATAATCATAAATCAATAGGGTGCCAGTTTGTGTCAAACGGGGTCCTGAGGAAGAGCAGATTTAACTTAGCACCAGAGGAGTCCAAAGGGTCTGATATTGTACCTGTCTAGGACTGGTTTAGTGGCATTGGACCTTGGAACAATCTCTGGATGCTGGCTTGTCACTGTCTGTCCAGTGTTACTCAGCACAGCCACTGCAACACGGAAAACAACATTGAAGTATCCATGGCTGTCAAACGAGCAGCTCTCACACACATAATATTTACGTGTTAATTTAGCAGAAGCAACATGGGTGAGGGAGGCACATTAGAACCTGTAGGTCTTGGTCTACAGCGAGGTGTCCAATCCTGGTCCTCGAGAGCCCCTGTCCCGAAAGTTTTAGATGTATGTTTCCCTGTTCCAACACACCTGATTCTAATGAAGGGTCGTTATGAAGCTCTGTGGAAGCCTCATGATGACCATTAGAATCCGATGTGCTGGAGCAGAGAAACATCTAAAACTGTCAGGATGGGGGCTCTGGAAGACTAGGTTTGAAAATCCCTGGTCTACAGTCAAGTACTCTACCACTAAGCTATGCTGCCCTCTCTAGACATGCATGTAGACAAACAAGGTCCAGTCAGAATGCCATTCAGTGTACAGCTGGTCTTTTAATCTCTTTCGCACCTTTGTTGTCAGAGAGTTCGCCAATAACCCAGGCCTGCTTGTGTGTGTTCAGACTGATGTCCAGGACATGGCTCAGGCGCTCAGAATCCAGGGTACATCCTGCTCCAATCACGTGTGTTGGAGGTAGTCCGCTCTGCCTCCACGCCACATGGGTCATGATGTCCACTGGCAAGGGGGCAGGGTTTTACCTCAGTTGTACATGTCACAGGATGTATCCATGAATGATTTGGAAGTTTTTCCAATAATAAGGCACGAAGAGCTGTATGGTAATACCATTTTATGATATGTGTGCAGGTGAACCAAATGTGGAATCGATGTCTATGTGTCTGTAACATGTCAAAGCTGAGAACATGTCAGCTCTTTAAACAATTCATATCATTTCCCTATATGTCATTTGTCTAAAAACATGTGTGTGCATGAGTTTTCTGACCTGGCTGGGAAGCGATGAGAAGGACAGCTTTTGGGCAGGCTCGGTATGATGCTCCGTACAGGTCCACGTTAGTCTGGACCACACTTACATACGACTGTTCATCACTCCAGGCGTTGGCGGTTACCACGACAACCCTGGAGCCTGCTGACACAGAGATATCTGCAGGTACAAAATATAATGGTTAAAAGGTCACATGGACCACATTGAATGAGAGGTAGAACTTCATGATACAATAATATATTTTTTTAATTACATTCTCAGAATCAGAATTTGGTTTGTTTGCCATGTAGGTACCTAAAATTGTATTTACTGTGGCAGGAAGGTACAAATATTTTTTTTTATTTACAATAGTCTAACAAATTCTAAGAATTAAACTATTAAAAATTTGGGCTGTCAGTTTAACGCGTTAATTAGATTAATTAATTACACTGCAAATTAACACGTTCAAAAAAAATAACACGATTAATTCAGTGGCAATTCAATGCGTGCAGCATTTTAAATTTGGCCCAATGAATGACCTGTAGACTACTTGGCAATGGTACGTCACTTCCCACCTGCGTTGCCAGTCAAACAAAGCATGCTGACAGCTGACATGGACGCTACTCGGGGCTGCGAGGCGAGCAAATCATTGCCAGGGCCGTTGAACGGCAAATTTATTTATAAAAGGAATGGAGACGGAACTATCAACAAGAACACAGTCATTTGTAGTTTTTGTAAAAAAGAGTTTTCCTATCACCGAAGCTGCTCCAGTCTAACGTATCATTTGAACGCTAAACACGTCGGGTAAAATGCGATTAATTAGATTAATTAATTACAAATCCTGTAATTAATTAGATTAATTTTTTTAATCGCCTGACAGCACTATTTAAAATATCTATATTAAAATGAGAAAACAATAATATTATTTTTATAGTAATAGTAGAAATATCCCAGTTTTGAGCCGAAACCATGATCCATGATCTTACTGACGTCATACCTTTGGAAACTTTCACCTTTGGCACGTTGAAGATCCCCAGATCCATGGTGCCGCCTTTAGTAGAGCTCTCCGCTATGTCAACGAAAACGAGTTTGTCCACGTTCCCCTGTGTGTCAGAGCAAGAACATCAATGAGACAGAACACAGCCTGTAGGCTTGTTCTAACACTGAACACACCGGGTCTAGCTCAGTGGTTAAGGGTTTCACTACAGATTAAGATATTGCAGGTATGAATCTCCCCCTCACGTTGGATTCTTGGGTATATTCGGCAACCACGTTGGGTATACTTAATGAATACCTTATCTCATGGAAGGAAAAAAAACAACACAGGGAAAGTGAAAGACCTTTGCCAGAATGCACATCACAGAAGCCATTCCTAGGTCGCCTCCCCCAATGACAGAGACTTTGTTGATTGGTCGATCATTGTGTTGTACTCCAGCTGCAATCAAAAGACAACTGATTAATTATGATGAATTTATGTTATTTTTGTATCGTATGATATTAATTTATACATATAAACTTTAATAGTTTGCAGTTAAAATGTATATACCGTATTTTTTGCACTATAGGGCGCACTAGATTATAAGGCGCACTCTCAATGAATGGTCTATTTTCGATCTTTTTTCATATATAAAGCGCACCGGACTATAAGGCGCATTAAGCGGAAAAAAACAGTGAGAATCTGTAAAGCGAAACCAGAATTAATCCATATATACGGCGCTTCGGATTATAAAGCGCACTGTCGTTTTTTGGGGGAGAAAATTAAAGGCTTTTAAGTGCGCCCTATAGTGCAAAAAATACGGTATATAAATGCTGTAAGCCCACCATTGTTGACTTTGAGGTTGGACACAAAGCCTAACAAGTCATTGGGGTCTCTGCTCGCTCCTGATGGTTTGGTTGCCAGTGGAGGCTCATCTTCAAACTTTGAGGTAATCTCAGCCAGGAGGCCAACCACTGAGGATTTGGGCTGAGGGAGGCAGGAGAGAGGGAAGAGGAGTAGTAAAGAAAAGACAGGATTACACATAATACCTCCTCCCACCCCCCTTCTCCATCTATTCCTCCATCCCCAGTCTTACGTAGTCCCAATTGTGGAGGCCAGGTAGGTGTATGCGCCCCTGGGCATCCACATGCTTCCCCTCCCTGATGACCATGTTGGAGGTGGCCCTCATCAAACAGATGGGGGGGTGAAGGGGAAGGAGTCCATGAGCCACAGTTGAATAGGAAGGTTGTATGAGCGGCCTGGATAGACAAAATATACACATAACTAGCTATATACTGTGAAGTGCTCAAAAGGAGATTTGTTCATCTATAATGGGCCATTCAGAGGACGGATTTAAGGCCAGGCATGCACTTCTTACTGACCTTCATACTTGACAGGAACGGTGCCTATCAACTTCAGCAGGTTTTTTGGGGTTCCGTCGCTGAAAGCTTGAAAGAAACTGATATTAATCATCAGAAACAATATACATTCTGTCAAGAAAACAGTGATCTCTAAAGATTATACAGACAGTCTCACTGTATGTGCCAGTTACAGGTTTGATTCCGGGGTGAATTCGATGTACTTTCTGTAGCTCCTCGATGGCAGCATCCCGGAATTTGTACTGATACCTGAGTAATTGAGAATATTAGACAGTTGTCTAGCTAGCGACTACAATAAAAGACATGCAGACTAGTACATATGGAAGCTTGCTAAGCATTAAGAAGACTGTCGGCATCTAAGAACAGGTTCAGCCGGCAAAATGACCTGTTTTCACTTTTTGCTAGGATGTTTCAGGACTAAGTTGACTAAGATCCCCATTAATTCATAACTAGCTTGAAGCTCTAGTAGTACGCACTCAAACTAAGCTTCAATTAATACATTTTACAAACCTTCGACAGTATTCTCTGTATTTCCTCCATGATCCATGTTTTACCATCGACTCGTTGGCTGATGATAAACTTTAGATGCCTCCTTTTCACTAAACTTTCAAGAAACAAAATACAAACTTCCGCAAAGGAGGGAAAGAAGCGTGTCGCACAGGCACGCGCGCACGCACACGCACACGCGCACACACACACACCATCATCATCGCAACGAATATCATTCTAATAAATTTGCTGTTTTAAGAACTGAATCTGGGGTGAGCAAACCTGACCCTCAAGAGCCATAGGCATGTTTCCCTGCTCCAACACAGATCGCCCTCTGCTGGCTATTCATGTTGTATAAAATGTTCCTGTGCAACTGAAGGTTGGAGAAATGTTTCTGGATGGAGGGACAGAGAGGGAGGTGGAGTGAGGCCATACTGCTAAGGAGCAGGTGTATATACCTGATGAAGAACATTTCTCTCTCTCCTCTCTCGCGCTCTCCCTGTCTGTCTGTCTGTCTGTCTCTGTCTTCCTCCCTCCATGCTGTCTCTGGCCTGGAAGATCACTCTATCTCCTCTTCCATGGAACCTTAGAACAGGGGTTCTTAACCTTTTTGACCCTGAGGCCCAATTATCTCAGTGCAGAGTGGCCCGGGGCCCATTAAATATTAACACTGGAGAGATTAATTGATCTCACTCATTTGTATTCAATAATAGATCAAATCCATGTACAGTTTAACATGCTAACAAGCTAAAACCTTAAGTAGTTAAGTTAAATAAATAATACAATGACATGATAGAATGTGATCACCACAAAGATTTTTATTAAGCTTTCATTAACTAGCTTCAGTTTACTTGTTCAGTTGATAACCTATACAGTCCCACGGCCCGAGCGGCCCACAGGTGCAAAACTGAAAGTTTCTTGCGGCCCTCTAGGTAGTGCTCGCAGCCCAAGTATGGGCCGTGGCCCTAGGGTTAAGAATCACTGCTTTAGAACAATCTGTTGGTCCCCATATGGTGACCTAGTGTTGTTTGTTGTATCTCTTGCTTTATGTTCACAATCGTTGTGTTATGCATTTATAGTTCTTCCCTTGGCACTTATTGGTTCTCATGATGTATGATTCACGATCTAAAAAACTGACTGTGTTCGGGGTCTATCACGTTGCTATGCTCAATTACTGATGCTCTTTGTAAAAGCTCTCTCTTGTAAGTCGCTTTGGATAAAAGCGTCTGCTAAATGAATAAATGTAAATGTAAAGCGCCATCACAGGATGAATTTGTTTATGTTAATAGAAAAATTCGCATTGATTTGAATATTTAAATATTTGAGCGCACATGCAGAGGTGCCGAACTCCTCCCTGTCCACGCCCCCATTTAAATATTCAAATCAATGTAAATAGGCCCTGGACCTGCAATTTCCACCCCCTGGAGGACAAATAAAGGTTTATCTAATTTCCCTCTTGGTCCGATCAGATAAATCAAAATGAGTAGAGGGAAGAAATGAGTCAATCATGGGGCTTGATAGAAAGCTTTGCAGCTCTAATTTCAATAAAATAAAATAAACATTTGAATGCGCACCTGCCCAAATGTGCATTTCGCTTGTTTACATAGACAATTAAACGAATAAACTATTTACGCACCCATAGCCACCCATCGCGCACCGCGCCAGCCTCCAGCCTGTTACCAACCATGCTGTTTGTCAGAATTAATGAGTCATGCGTTGAGCCAGGCCACCTTGCCACGATTTTAGTTAACTGCATTTGCGCATCATATATGATTTAAACATTAATGGAATAAAAATGTTTTCTATTAACATAAACAAATTCATCCTGTGATGGCGCTTTTATAGCAATGTGTGTGCAGTCAATATCTCCGATAACCTTAGGGAAACCGGCTATCGCTGCTAATTGCGTACTCCAGTAACACTGGCCTTGGTAAATGAAATCGGTTTATGAGCCAGTTATTGTTTGCAAGTAAATCCTTGCGTTCCCTAAAAACTCGCTCACGTCGGATTGCACCATTTGCAAGGTCCTCAAACAACGCGAACGCTGCCACTGTTAATACCATTTTCTTAATCACATTGCGCATGCTTTTATATTCACCTATATGATTACAAACGCCTGGGTGTGTAAATTGTTCACAACGGTGTCTCTGATAGGCACATCACTTGACTGTTTTCACATTATTAACAGTTTCCCAGCATCACCTCTAAGGGACGCCAAAAGAACAATAGCTGTAGAAACGTGCGTACGACAGCTATGAAGCTGGCGTGGGGCACCGCACATTTCCACGGTCATTTCACGTTTGATACATCTGAACGTGAGCGTGGGAAAGGACGTACGCCACGTTTTTGTGCGTACGCAACCTTTGTACATGAGGCCCCAGGTGTTTGTAAGAAGCGTGAGTCCTGCAGTGTATCACTAATGTGCTCCTTCATGAAAGTCTTCCTCTAAGCCAGGGGTGTCCAATCCTGGTCCTCGAGGGCCGCTGTCCTGAAGGTTTTAGATGTTTCCCTGCTCTGACACACCTGATTCTAATGAATGGGTCGTTATCGAGCTCTGTGGAGGTGTGCTGGAGCAGGGAAACATCTAAAACCTTCAGGACGGCGGCCCTCGAGGACCAGGATTGGACACCCCTGCTCTAAGCCATAAGGAGTCCTTATCCTGGAGCAGGGCAATTGACCCGAAGCATTGCAGGGAGCGCAAAACTCACCTGAATTTACAGCGATCGCAATGTTTGCCAGCAGACGCTTGGCAGCGCCCCTCCAGCAGATGTGCTGCTATGCCAAGATCCGGCCCTGGGTATCTAGCATGACGACACGTGCAAAGGGTCAATACCAGAGACGACAAAATGGCCAAGAGGTTAGGTAAGAGAAAAATTGATTCAGAATGCAGGGTCTTTAACACGCAGTGGACACACAATAATTGTTTTGTTCAATTCAAAGAAAAGGCTGTTTGTCTCGTCTGTCAAGAGACGGTGGCGGTATTCAAAGAATACAACCTGTGCCGACATTATGAATCCCGTCACAAAAAGTATGCTAGCTTGCAAGGCCAAATGCGAGCTGAAAAAATATCAAAGCAAAAAACTGGCCTGTTAGCTCAGCAGACTACATTCGTAAGGCAAACTCAGCTGAACCAAGCATCAGTTCGGGCCAGCTTCGGTGTTGCTCAGCTGATAGCAAGCTGTGGTAAACCTTTCACTAAAGGAGAGTTCGTTAAGAAATGTCTGAATGTTGTCGTGGAGGAGGTCTGTCCCGAGAATAAAGATGCATTTAATGCCGTGAGTCTGTCGGCAAGTACAATTACCAGACGTGTTAAAGAAAGGCACTACGACTGGGGATTATATTTTCGACAAAGTATGTCAAACCATGCAATAGTTGGATCTGGACTGGGCAAAGCTTAACAGCATCAAGACTGACGGGGCCCCTAGTATGGAGGGCGCGTCTCGGGGTTTAATAGGACGCATGAACCCGGAGATGGAAGCACGGGGTCTCACCGCCCGGCTACAAGTACACTGCCTAATTCACCAGCAAGCGCTGTGCTGCAATGTTTTGAAGTGGGATTCTGTCATGAAGGTTGTGGTGTCGTACATAAACTTCATCAGAGCAAATAGTCTTAAACACAGGCGGTTCCAACAATTCCTGTCAGAACTGGAGTCTGTGTACAGAGATGTGCTGTACTACACAGAGATCTGGCAAAGTTTTGAGGCGTTTCTACGAGCTGCTACCTGAAGTTGACGCATTTCTTCAGTCAAAAGGCAAAACGGTCCCAGAGCTTATCGACCCAGCATGGAAATGGCACCTCGCATTTTTAACAGACGTGACAGAACTACGGAATGGCCTTAACTTGCAGCTACAAGGGAGCAGCTTGCGATCCCACATAAAAGCATTTGATGTGAAACTAGCGCTGGTTTTGGAACAAGTGAAAAAGCACAACTTCACCAATCTCCCTGCTACCCAAAGCTTTTCTGCAGAGAGCCAGCTGTCACGTTCCCAGGTGAAAAGTGTGTTCGGAGATCGGTGTACGATTCCGTGAACTACATGTTCATGCAAAATAAATCCGTCTTTTTCAGAACCCTTTAGTTGCTGACATCGATGAAGCCCAACCTTCTTATCAGTTTGAGCTGGCCGAGTTACAGAACTGTGATGTTCTGAAAGATGCATTCAAGCCCAGCAGTCTCATTGACTTCTATGCCGCCCTCCCAAATGACACCTACCCTAACATAAAAAAACACGCAATGAAGATGTCCACACTTTTTGGCAGTACGTATATCTGCGAGCAAACCTTTTCACACATGAAACTCCTGAAAACTCCAACGAGATCAAGATTGACAGATGAACATTTGCGTCAGTGTGTGAGACTGGCTGTGACTAGAATGGAACCGCCTATATATTTTCTGCTTTATTTTATTCTGTGAAGAACCCAGAGAGGGTTATTTGATCTCAGAAAGGGTTGTTCATATTTGGATATGTGTGGTGCACTGGAGTTTCAGCATGTTTTCTGTAAAAACAATAAATGATTACATTTAGGGACCCCTGCGTGTCACACTTTTTCAGTTAGAAACTGACCCTGGCCCCCCATTAGAGAAGGGAAAAGTTATGTGGCCCTCACTGGAAAAAGTTTGGGGACCCCTGTCCTGGAGGCAGGGGTGGACTGGCCATCTGGCATACCGGGCATCGTCCCGGTGGGCCATTGACCCAATGTGGGCCGGGGCCGCCACGGATCAGTTGGTACCGGGCCGCCGGAACTTCTCGCGGGCCGCCAAAGAAATGATCTAGGTTAAATTTAACCCACAAGTTCGAAAAAACGAGTAATAAACTGACGTCTTTGGGAATGGGTGGCTAGCTCGCATCGGACTACAGTGGACCTGGACCTCCCTGGACCTCCCCGGTCGACAGAAAATGCCAGAGCTGAATTTTTATCCCAGTCCACCCCTGCCTGGAGGGTCACAGTCCTGACAGTTTTAGATGCTTCCCTGCTCCAGCACACCTGATTCTAATGAATGGGTGTCGTGGAAATGTTTGACCAATGTTTGTACAATTAACATTTCTTGAACAGGAGGTCTCCTGCATTTTTTAAGAGCCATTTGCTCTGATGAGTGACGATGCTCTTTTGTGAAGCTCTGCTGATTGAATAATGTAAATGTTGCTTTTGTCAGGATGGGGGTTGTGATCCTTCCTACCAACCAGACAATACAGCTTTTTGGGCAGATACCTCCTGAAGCATTTACATTGGAGATGTGAAGTCTGGAGATAATGTGGATTCAACTTACTCTATTGTCTTTGGAGATTTAACCAATCAGAGAACAGACATGGGACAGACTGCATGTCTGTGATAGACCAATGACTTCTGAGACTATAAAATGGTCTGTTGAAAGTATGTTTGGGGGTTCAGGGCGATCAGCTGCGTAGTGCTGGTGGTCCCTGGACCTCTCCAAGGTTTTGGAGATGTAGACCAGGGTTCCATGCTAGAATGCTAGCTGGAACTGTATGGTATTGTCTTTGTGTAACTTTCATGTGTTTGTGCATTGTGTGTGAACATGTGTGTAACGTTGCTTCAATATTCCTCATACGTTTTCCTACTTTTTCCTACTAAGTTTCAGTAAGAAAATCCACGCAAGTCTTTGTACATGAGGCCCCAAGTCTGTTAAACATGTGGTGTGGTCTGCAGTGAGCTCGTTAACATGCGGTGTGGTCTGCAGTGAGCTTGTTAACATGCGGTGTGGTCTGCAGTGAGCTCGTTAACATGTGGTGTGGTCTGCAGTGAGCTCGTTAACATGCGGTGTGGTCTGCAGTGAGCTCGTTAACATGTGGTGTGGTCTGCAGTGAGCTTGTTAACATGCGGTGTGGTCTGCAGTGAGCTCGTTAACATGCGGTGTGGTCTGCAGTGAGCTTGTTAACATGCGGTGTGGTCCGCAGTGAGCTTGTTAACATGCGGTGTGGTCTGCAGTGAGCTCGTGAACATGTGGAGTGGTCTGCAGTGAGCTCGTTAACATGCGGTGTGGTCTGCAGTGAGCTTGTTAACATGCGGTGTGGTCTGCAGTGAGCTTGTTAACATGCGGTGTGGTCTGCAGTGAGCTCGTTAACATGTGGTGTGGTCTGCAGTGAGCTCGTTAACATGTGGAGTGGTCTGCAGTGAACTAAATCTTCTTTGCCACAAGGGGCAGCCTCCTCGAACCCGTCACCTTAACACACTGCAGCCTTTCGAGACAACATTTACTTGGTTTCATTCAAGACAGCCTCGAAAGTGTGTAAGGAGGGAAAGGCAGTGGGTTTTTCAAAGGGATGAATGATGGTGAAAATTAGACAAGAAAGATAAATATTCGACAAGATCAGAGAGATAAAGACACTCAGACAGAGGTCGGTTGTATTAAATGTTCTAGATGTTTTTATTGGTGTTGGTTTCATTTCTTTCACACACGTTCTACTAGTTGTTGTTTTGTTTTTGTTTTCTCATTTTTCTTTAGACTCTACACCCCCCCCCCCTCCCCTCCCCACAGCCGCCCCCCACCCCCCCACCCCCAGACCTGAGGCTACGTCTGCTGCCCAGCTGGCCTTCAACACAAACATTCACACCCTGGACCAGGAACCTGGACCGTGACCCTGGGAAGATTGAGCCGCACCACGCCACACCACACCCGCACTGCCCCGGCACAGCCAATGGAGGGACTATGGCCAAGGAACCTTGCGGTTTCTGTCTGGTACTTCTGAATAAAAACACAACCTAACCACTGCTTGCTTTTGATTTTTGTAGTTATGTCGACTTACTGGAAAAACGGAATCAAACCCAAAACGAAAGAGACAGGAGAGCGAGAGATAGAATCCCTCTCCGTTTCAGTCACATAAATGTTTCTGCTCTTTTCTCAACGAATGCCTCTTTTTTTTTTGCTGTTTATTTCCAACATGTGTTTATTTTTTTTTTAAATCTGTATAGAATAATATCTTTTATTTTTCTCTTCTAGAACACACAGAAAGATTGTTAAGACTGTATTTTTCCAACTGGGAAGTGTACTGTAGTAGGTTATCAAGGACAATGGTTCACACGGTGCACACAAACAGAGACAAACAGGGCAGGGGGGAGGGGAGGAGTGTGTCTGAGAGACAGCCTAGCGTTGGAGAGGGACATTATGGGATGTGCTTTGTTTGACCCTAAAATGAAGGCAGCAGCTCTCGCACAAACTCCCCCCCCCCTCCAGTTACAGAAATAAATAAATAAAAACAAGTAAAACCAATCGACCCCTTCCAAATCCCACATATAAAAAAAAACAAACAACAACACTGTGAGGGAATGAGGAGAGAACGGAGGTGGACGGAGTGAGAGAGAGAGACGGGGGGAGGCGCTCTGCTCTTCCTCTGCAGACAGCTAGGTGGCGCTCAGGTTCGACTTGGGGGGGGGGGGTCAAAGGTGGAATCTGGCTCGTGATCTTTATAACTGTGTGCGGTCGAAGGAGAGGCGATGGGGCACAGAGAGGAGAGGGGAGGAGGGTAGAGGTCAGAGAGCGAGGGAGGGCGGGAGGGAGGGGCTTGTGGGGGGGAGCAGGATGGCCCTTTATTTCAGAGCGTCGACACTCCCGTTGCATCTTAGCCCATTCAAATCTACATACACAATATGCAGCTGCCGTTTTGGTAGATATACTGGTTTATGTACACAGCAGTGACAGAACACATGCAAAGAGTATCATAAGGGATGGTGGGGGGTGGGGGGGGCAGAGGTGTGCAATGGTAGACGGGGGGGGGGGCTTTTGCTGTTTTTAATCTTTGGGGCAGTCGAGATGAAAATTGCTTGGAAGCGGTTGTCGTCTTTTGAGGGGGGCTGCGGGGGGGGGGGGGGGGGGGGGGGGCGTTAGAAGGTACGTTCTGGCAGGTTGGAGTGAAGGGGTGGGAGGGGGGGAAGAGGTGGAGTGAAAGGGGGGAAATAAATGGACGATGTAGGGGTTTGAGTAAAGAAGCTTTCTGTCGATCAATAGTATGTCTCCCTCTCCACCCAACCTGCATGAGTGAAGAAGACAGAGAGAGAGAGGGAGAGAGACAGAGAGAAAGAGACAGAGAGACAAAGAGAGAGAGATATATAAGGGAGTGAGGAAGAGAGAGAGGTTTCAATGAAGCTTTTACTGTGGTCAAGATAAACTTAAACAAAGATATATTCATGTTTTCCAGTCACATTAGAATGGGTGTGTGTGTGTGTGTGTGTGTGTGTGACAGAAGCTCACCTCCTGGATTCCGGCGAAGGAGAAGTTTCCGGACCTCATCGTACACAAAGATGAGGAAACTGTAGGGGAATGCACAGAACCACCAGCTGGGCCTGCAGAGACAGAGAGGACGGCTTAGATAAGACACACCTGGTTGTGTGTGTGTTGGCCGGTGTGTGTTTTCCTGCATGTGTGTGTGTTGGCTAGTATGTGTGTGTTGGCTGTTGTGTGAGTGTGTGTGTTTTCCTGTATGTGTGTGTGTGTGTTTTCCTGCATGTGTGTGTGTGTTGGCTGGTGTGTGTTGGCTGATGTGTGTGTGTGTTGGCTGGTGTGTGTGGTAGCTGGCCCTCACTTTAGTGGGTACATCCTGAGAGCCACGTCCATGCCTGGGCAGTAGGACAGGAAGGCAGCCAGGGCGGTCTCCTCAAACAGGCCAAAGATCAGGATCTTATTCCTGAGAGACGACACACAGGGGGTGGGGAAGCTGTGAGACCAGGACTGAACCAGGGGGAGGGAGAGGGGTGAGGAGGGGTGAGGGAGGGGGCTGAGGAGGGGGTGAGGAGGGGGGCTGAGGAGGGGTGAGGAGGGGTAAGGAGGAGGTGAGGAGGAGTGAGGTGGGGTGAGGAGGGCTGAGGGGGGGTGAGGAGGGCTGAGAAGGGGTGAGGAGGGGGTGAGGAGGGTTGAGAAAGGGTGAGGAGGGGGTGAAGGGCTGAGGAGGGCGGGGGGGTGAGGAGGGGGTGAGGAGGGCTGAGGAGGGCTGAGGAGGGCTGAGGAGAGGGTGAGGAGTGGGTGAGGAGGGGGTGAGGAGGGGGGTGAGGAGGACTGAGGAGGGCTGAGGAGGGGGTGAGGAGTGGGTGAGGAGGGGTGAGGAGGGGGTGAGGACTGACCTCATGCCCTGCTGGAAGACAGAGTTTCTCCTGGTCTTGCAGACGATGACGTCGGCCCACTGCACCACCACGATGCTGACGAAGAAGGCTGTGTGGCAGGTGAACTCCACGATCTTCCTCTGCTCATAGGTCTGCAGACAGGAGGGCAGGGAGTGAGGGGGGGGCAGAACACACACACACACACACACTGTCTCTCTCAGACACACACACACATGCACACACACTGTCTCTCTCAGACACACACACTGTCTCTCTCAGACACACACACACACACACACTGTCTCTCTCAGACACACACACACATAATGTCTCTCTCAGACACACACACACACACACATTTTCTCTCTCAGACACACACACACACACACATACTGTCTCTCTCAGACACATACACACACACATTGTCTCTCTCAGACACACACACACTGTCTCTCTCAGACACACACACACACACACTGTCTCTCTCAGACACACACACACATAATGTCTCTCAGACACACACACACACACACACATAATGTCTCTCTCAGACACACACACACACACATTGTCTCTCTCAGACACACACACACACACACACACACTGTCTCTCAGACACACACACACACACACAATGTCTCTCTCAGACACACACACAATGTCTCTCTCAGACACACTCAGTCTCTTCTTACCCATTGTTGTCCATAGCTGTCCTCCAGGTCGTTACAGGAGCGATCGTCCCAGTTCAACCTGATTCCCACCAGCAGAGAAGGCAGGAAGCCGTTCTCAGCCAGGATCACAAAGTAGGAGAAGAAGCCTCCCAGAGCCTGGATCATGCCTGGAGGGGGAGGGAGGGAGGGAGAGCGGGAAGGAAGAGCTCAGTTATCAGCAGCTCTCATTAACACATGTGGTGTGGTTAGTGTTGGGATCAGCAGCTCTCAGTAACACATGTGGTGTGGTTAGTGTTGGGATCAGCAGCTCTCAGTAACACATGTGGTGTGGTTAGTGTTGGGACCAGCAGCTCTCAGTAACACATGTGGTGTGGTTAGTGTTGGGATCAGCAGCTCTCAGTAACACATGTGATGTGGTTAGTGTTGGGATCAGCAGCTCTCCTTGTCTCACCTATCTGGCCGTATGCGATGCTGATCAGCCTCTCGTTCACCAGCTTGTCCCTGGCCGGGTTTCGGGGCTGGCGCTTCATGATGTCACTCTCTGCTGACTCGTAGGCCAGGGAGATGGCTGGCACCTGGGGGGAGGGGGGGGGGGGAGGGAGGGAGTCAGAGAATGGGACAGAGCTGGGATGCGTGTGTGTGTGGTGTGTGTGTGGTGGTGTGTGTGTGTGTGTGTTTGGTGTGTGTGTGTCGGTTCACCATGTCGGTTCCCAGGTCGATGCAGAGGATGGTGATGGTGCCCAGGGGGAGGGGGATGTTGACGATGATGAAGAACAGGAAGGGGGTGATCTCAGGGATGTTGCTGGTCAGTGTGTAGGCGATGGACTTCTTCAGGTTATCAAAGATCAGACGACCTGGACGGGAACACGAACACAGCTTTGATTCCTCTGCCAGATCTGCTGTTATCCTCCACCTCCTCTTCTGACAACTCTGCCTCACTTTATTGGCCTCCCACTTCCCTACCCTTCTCCTTTCCCTCCCTGCCTCCCTCCCTCCCTCCCCTCCCCATCCCTCCTCAACCTCCCTCCCTCCCTCGCTCTCCTCCCTCCCTCCCTCTCTCCCCCACCCCTCCTCACCCTCCCTCCCTCCTCACCCTCCTCCACTCCGGTCACGATGGAGGCGAAGTTGTCGTCCAGCAGGATCATGTCAGCCGCCTGCTTGGAGACGTCGGAGCCTGAGATCCCCATGGCAACGCCGATGTCGGCCTTCTTTAGAGCGGGAGAGTCGTTGACGCCGTCACCTGTCACGGCCACGATGGCGCCCTGCAAGGAGAGGGGGGGAGAGGAGGTGAAGAGAAGAGAGGAAGAGGGAGGAGGTTACACCCAGGGAAACAGAAGCCCCCTGTTGGTACAGAGAACTCAGGTGTGTGTATGGTGTGTGTCTCTGTATGGTGTGAGAGTGTGTGTGTATGGTGTGTGTGTGTGTATGGTGTGTGTATGGTGTGAGTGTGTGTGTGCATGGTGAGTGTGTATAATAATAATGCTTCACTTAGCATGTATGCGTGTATGGTGTGTGTGTGTGTGAGTGTGTGTGTATGTGAGTGTATGTGAGTGTGTGTGTGTCACCTGTCTCTGGCAGCCCTCCACGATGATGAGCTTCTGCTGGGGGGAGGTCCTGGCGAACACAATCTCAGTGTGGTTCCTCAGGATGTCGTCCATCTGGTCCTGACTCAGGTCCTTCAGGTCTGTACCGTGGATCACACACGCCTTGGCATCCCTGTGGCACACACACACACGGGTAAGGGAGTGTGTAAGTGTGTGTGTGTTTTAGTGTGTGTGTGTGTGTGTGTGTCTGTGTGTGTGTGTGTCTGAGTATGTGTGTGTCTGAGTGCCTGTGAGTGTGTCTAAGTGTGTGTGTGTGTGTCTGAGTATGTGTGTGTCTGAGTGCCTGTGAGTGTGTCTGAGTGTGTCTAAGTGTGTGTGTGTGTGTGTGTGTGTGTGTCTGAGTGCCTGTGAGTGTGTCTGATTGTGTGTGTGTGACAGCTCACCTGGGGTTGACCTGGCTGACTGGAATGTTCAGACGGGCAGCGATGTCCTCGACTGTCTCGTTGCCCTCGGAGATGATCCCCACTCCCTTGGCGATGGCCTTGGCTGTGATTGGGTGATCCCCGGTAACCATGATGACCTGGACCCCAAAGTAAAGATTAGATTAGATGAACCTTTATTTGTCCTCCAGGAGGTGGAAATTGCAGTTCACAACAGCAGCAGGGTAAAGTACAGCACACAGAGTTGCAGGGTAATATACATAATGACAATAACATAACAATAGCAATAACAATGGCAATAGCAATAGTCCAGTGTACAAAATAAGTAAGTTAAGTCGACATGCAGGCAGTTATTGCACTTGAGAAGGTTGCTAAGTAAGCTCTCCCATCTACACCAGGTGCTACTGTCACAAGTGGTCACAGGGGCTGGTGGTAGATGTTTCTAGAAGGGCGTGGGGGTACCTTGATGCCAGCGGAGCGGCATTTGCCCACGGCGTCTGGCACGGCAGCGCGGGGAGGGTCGATCATGGACATGAGGCCCACGAAACACAGGTTGTCAGTCTGGAAGTTGACGTCGTCGCAGTCGAAGGCGAAGCCTTTAGGGTACTGATCCTCTGGCATGAGCAGGTGGCAGAAACCTGGAGCAGGAGGTCAACAGGTCAGCTGACAGGAAATTGACAACCGCTGACTGAACCATTCATTCATCCATCTCTCTCTCCCCCCTCCTCTCTCTCTCCATCCTCTTACCCAGCACTCTCTCCCTACTCTTACCCAGCACTCTCCCTCTCTCCTCCTCTCCCTCCTCTTACCCAGCACTCTCCCTCCCCCCTCCCTCCCTCCTCTTACCCAACAATCTCCCTCCCTCCCCCCTCCCTCCTCTTACCCAGCACTCGCTCCCCCAGCCCCCCCAGCTCCATGTAGGCGTTCTGGAAGGCCTCCTTCAGTTCCTCGTCCATGGGCTGCTCCTTGCCCTGGAGCATGATGGTGGAACAGCGGTCCAGGATCCTCTCTGGGGCGCCCTTCATTACCAGCAGGTAGCGGTTATCGTTGGGGTCCTCTGTCTCGTGCACGGAGAGCTGGGGAGGGAGGGAGGGGGGAGGGGGGTCAGAGTGATGTGTGTAGAGCTGGTGTGTGTGTGTACAGCAGTGTGTGTACAGCTAGTGTGTGTACAGCAGTGTGTGTACATCAGTGTGTGTAGAGCTGGTGTGTGTGTGTGTACATCAGTGTGTGTAGAGCTGGTGTGTGTGTGTGTACATCAGTGTGTGTAGAGCTGGTGTGTGTGTGTGTACAGCAGTGTGTGTCCAGCTTCACCCACCTGGTACTTGTTGGTGGAGTTGAAGGGGATCTCGGCCACCTTCTTGTTCTTGTCCCTCATCGTCCTGACGGATCCGCAGGAGAGCTCGATGCACTTGAGCAGGGCGGATTCAGAGGCGTCGCCGGCCACGTCCCTCTTCAGGATGGGCAGCTGGTCCTGACCGGCCTTGAACTGGGCGCGGTTACACAGGGCGGCGACGCGGGCCAGAGACACCCAGGTGACGGAGGACTTGTCGAAGGAGGCGCCTGGGGAAGAGGGAGAGACGGATAGATAAACGTTAGTTGGAACAACGAGCAGGTTTAAAAACAGACAGTGCAAGTCTGGAGCAGCAGCATGTAAACCCTCAGCCCCCCAGCCCCCCCACCCCCAAGCCCCCTGCCCCACAGCCCCCCTGCACCCTCACCAGACTGGTCCTCGGTGGTGTCGGCCTCGTGGATCTGGTTGTCGAACCACATGTGGGCCACGGTCATCCTGTTCTGGGTCAGGGTGCCCGTCTTGTCGGAGCAGATGGTGGAGGTGGAGCCCAGGGTCTCCACGGCCTCCAGATTCTTCACCAGGCAGTTCTTCTTGGCCATGCGCTTAGCGGTCAAGGTCAGACACACCTGGGGGGGGGGGGGGGGGGGGGGGGGCACAGATAGTCACAGAACTTACAAGGACCGCACACTCCCTCCATCTCCTACACACACACTCCCTCCATCCATCTCCCACACACACACACACACTCCCTCCCACACACACACACTCCCTCCCACACACACACACACACCCACACACACACACACACTCTGACTCACGGTGACAGTAGCCAGCAGCCCTTCTGGCACGTTGGCCACGATGATGCCGATGAGGAAGATGACAGCTTCCAGCCAGCTGTACCCCAGGATGACGGCCAGGACGAAGAAGGTGAGGCCCAGGAACACGGCCACGCCTGTGATCAGGTGGATGAAGTGCTCGATCTCCTTGGCGATGGGCGTCTTGCCTGACTCCAGCCCGGAGGTCAGGGTGGCGATACGACCCATGACGGTACGATCCCCGGTGCACACCACAATCCCACGAGCTGTCCCTGGAGGGGGGAAGGGGAGGGGAGAGAGGGGAGAGAGAGGAGGGGGAGGAGGAGAGGAGAGAGGGGAGGGGGAGAATGAGGAGGAGGAGGGGGAGAGAGAGGAGGAGAGAGGGGAGGTGAGAGAGGGGAGGGGGAGGAGGAGAGGAGAGTAGGGAGGAGAGGTGAGGAGGAGGAGAGGAGAGAGAGGGGAGGTGAGAAAGGGGAGGGGAGGAGGAGGAGAGAGAGAAGAGAGGGGAGGTGAGAAAGGGGAGTGGAGGAGAGTGTTTTTGAGGTGCGTCTCTGTCGTTATGATTCATTTCCGGAAGGTGGATTTTACAAAGCGGTTGTGTGGATGGTCGTAGTCACGGTTACCTTCCACGCAGTTGGTGGAGAAGAAAGCAATGTTGCGGGTTTCCAGGGGGTTGTCATGGGTACAGTCAGGTGACCTGTTCTGAGGCTCTGATTCGCCAGTCAGAGAAGAGTTGTCAACCTATTGGACAAGATCAGTTATTTTTTTTGCTGTAAGTGTGTGTGTGTGTGTGTGTTTTTGTGTGTGTGTGTGTGTGAGAGCGAGAGAGATAAAGAGACAGAGAGAGATAGAGACAGAGCGAGATAGAGAAATAGAGAGACAGAGAGAGAGAGGGAGAGAGAGGGAGAGAGAGAGAGGGAGAGAGAGAGAGGGAGAGAGAGAGGGGGAGAGAGAGGGAGAGAGAGGGAGAAAGAGAGGGAGAGAGAGAGAGAGGGAGAGAGAGGGAGAGAGAGGGAGAGAGAGGGAGAGGGAGAGAGAGCCGCCAGCTGTACCTTGCAGCCGTGTGCAGACACCACCCTGATGTCAGCAGGGATCCTGTCTCCACCTTTGACCTCGATCAGATCTCCTCCCACCACCTCCTCGGCGTTGATCTGCATCTTCTCCCCCTCACGGATCACCAGGGCTTGCTGCAGGAACACCCAGCAAGAGGGGGGTGAGAACAGACACACACACAGGCAAACACACACAAGGAAACACACACATGCAAACACACACAGACACACACACAAACATACACACACACAAGCAAACACATACATACACACAGACACACGCAAACACACACACATACACACATCCACACACCTGTGGCACCATGTTCTTAAAAGACTCCATGATCTTGGAGCTCTTGGCCTCCTGGAAGTAGGAGAAGCAGCCGGTGATGATGACCACAGCTGACAGCACGATACCCAGGTACAACTGGAGAGAGGGGGGGGGGGGGGGGGGGGGAGAGAGAGGGAGAGAGGTCAGTAGAACATTCTGGAACTTGTATGCATCCTATATGTGTGCAGTCTACAGCAGTGGTCCCTAACCCTGGTCTTCAAGGCCCCACTGTCCTGCATGTTTTGGATGTTTCCCAGCTCCAACACACCTGATTCAAATGAATGGGTCGATATCTAGCTCTGAAAAATCCTGGTAATGAACATTAGAATCAGGTGTGTGTGAAGGAGGGAAACATCTAAAACATGCAGGGACAGTGGGGCCCTGAGGACCAGAGTTGGGGACCACTGGTCTACAGTACTGGTGTGCCACAGCCTCGGTGTGCCCCCTGTCCTGTGTAACACGTGCTGGACTCACGTTGTCTCCCGCTGGCTCGTCCTCCGTGGCGGCCTGGATGGCGTACGCCAGGAAGCAGAGGATGGCTCCGGTCCACAGCAGGATGGAGAAGCCTCCGAACAGCTGGCGACAGAACTTCACCCACTCAGGGGTGGTGGGGGGGAGGGGGTGAGAGAGTTAGGACCGTCCCGGATCAAATACTCTGCTGCCTTGGCATTGGTCAGACCCTGAGAGGGAGAGAGACATAGACAGAGGGAGAGAGAGAGAAGTGGAGGGAGGGAAGAGAGAGGGAAGAGAGAGAGCCAGAGAGAGAAAAGTAGGGGAAACAGAGTTGATTCATCTAAATATAAATGCAGGAATCTCTTTCTGCCTGTGGCCTGATTAACATGAGAGCCAGGGATTGGGAGGATGGAACTGGGTCCTCAGATGACTGATGCAACACCCCCACCCAGTGGTCATGAGGGAGAACTGCAGCTGAACCACAAGCCTTTACTCAGCCAGTATGAACTCAGGAAGCTTTAACTCAGCAAACTTGACTCCTTGTTTACCTTCAGTCATTTATCAGATGCTCTTATCCAGAGCGACTTACAGTAAGAAGGTTCCTTGTATCCTCAGAAGCTAGTGCAGCGTGTCTTAAATTGTAAGTCTTGTAAGTTGCTTTGGATAAAAGCGTCTGCTAAATGAATACATGTAAATGTTGTTTGTTGTAGGCAGTGTGCATGAAACCTGATCTGTTGGAGGAGGAGGAACTCACCTGGACAATATCAGTCTGGAACTTCCTGCAAACCTCCTCTATGGACATCTTGTGTTCCGTCTAGAGGGGGGGACGAGGGGGGAAAAGGAGGAGAGGGGGGATTATACATTTGTACAGTTTGATCTCTCCTCTCCACTGTAAAGCCATGTTTCTGTTTTCTAGATGGTTCCCACACCCCCCACACCCTCCTCAGCAGTAGTACGGTCCCCACACCCCCACACCCTCACGCCCTCCTCACCAGTGGTACGGTTCCCACACCCCCACACCCTCCTCACCAGTGGTACGGTCCCCACACCCCCACACCCTCACGCCCTCCTCACCAGTGGTACGGTTCCCACACCCCCACACCCTCCTCACCAGTGGTACGGTCCCCACACCCCCACACCCTCACGCCCTCCTCACCAGTGGTACGGTTCCCACACCCCCACACCCTCCTCACCAGTGGTACTTCCTTCTTCAGGTCATCAAGGTCCTTGCCCCCCTTCTTCTTCTTGGGAG
>CM059322.1:8395729-8539868 GCA_030340685.1 Protosalanx chinensis | reverse complement strand
TGCTTTGCTCACTTAGGCTGGAAGTTAACGCCGGTGCTTTAGCAGCAGGTATCGCAGTCTCCGTGGTAACACCTCCCACCTCCATGTCTCCCTGTGGCTGTTTGCATAAATGATGTCACCCCACCGCAGGAAGTCTCTACCATGTGTGCTGCCTGAATATAAGAGAATGAGCTTAGTACTGACGCTGTACATACCGTAAGTCATCTATGTAACACAACACCCGCCTTCCTGTGACCTGACATGAGTCAAACCCAGACGATCAGTCGGCTTAGTGGATCGACAACAATTAATCTATAACTACCCATAAATGTAATTTTCACGTTCAGTGCACGTTATCGTTCAGACAAACGTCTTTTCCGAAGCGGGATCGATTCTACCCAGCCAAGATGATTTATTGAAAAGTGATGGGCTTCTCTGGCTCGTTGTTTCGCCCTTCAAGACAGCGATTCTCGCTTGACTGGGTCAAACTTGATGATTGAACCCACCTCCGTATCATCTGAGCTGAAGTCCAGGAGGACTCCAGGCCTTGTTCTTCTTGTACTTGTAATGCCTGCACAACATGAGACATATGTACCCCCCGAGGAGGGGGTTATGTAAGGGATCAATGAGAGTGAGGCCCCTGCTCCAGGTGTGACTAAAGGCCATGGTCGCCCCCTAGTGGAGGACTCTGTCATAACACTGCACTGATGCTTCCAAACATTAATTGTCTCTTCAGGTGTTGAATTAACTCTACAGGTAAACGCTTAACACGGTCTTTCTCACACACTTTTACACTTTTAGAAAGCGTGTCCCGACCCTCTCTCCTTCCCTCCCTCTCCGCTTTATTACTCCTGGTGCCCCTGGTTGCCGCGGTTGCCGCTGTGTTGCTATGGAGACAGGGCCAAATCACTCGTCGCCGCGGTGAGTCTTTCCGCCGCTCTCTTTTGATATCCCTTTGTGTTCTCTCAATCTTCGAACCCGTCAGGTGCCGTGAAGGATCTGGGCCATGATACACTCAGAGGTGCATGTATGTGTGTGCATGTATGTATATGTGTGTGTGTGTGTGTGTGTGTATATGTGTGTGTGTGTGTGTGTATGTGTGCCCCTCTCTCTCCAGGTATTGAACAGTCTCTCTCTCACTATTCGGGTGAAGTGGAGAACATCTATGAGAACCCTGAGGACCTGAGACAGGTGATGGATTCATGGCTTTAGAACGTCTCAATATTCTCTGATGCATCTTCCACCTCTGCTCCTGCTCCTCCTCTCACCCTCCCCTCATCTCCTGCCTCCCATGTCTCTCTCCCCCTTTTTCTTTTCTGGTCCCTCCCTCCCTCTCTCTCTCTCTCTCTCTCTCTCTCTCTGTGTTTATTAAGCTTGTTCTCCCTCTGCTCCTCCTCTCCTTGCAGACTTCTCCCCAGGGTTCAGTCTACATGGTGAGTTATTGTCCCATCGCAGATGCGGGGGCGTTCCATTGGGTGTCTGCCTGTGTTTGTGTGTGCGCAGTGTACTCTATGTGCTCAGTGTTTGCCGTGTGTGTGTGTGTGTGCATCCTCACACATAAGCTTTTTCTCCCCCTCCCTTGGCTGTCAGCAGCCTCCCACCCCCTCCCCCCACGCCCCCCTTCCCTCCCATACCATCACTCACCCCTGCCTCAGACTAACCCACCAGTTCTCAGCTGTCAGCCTTACATTAGTGATATTAGCAAATCAATCGCATCACACCCAGGACAGATATAAATCCTGGAAGACCATCACGGATCCTTCCCCGCCTCCATCCCCTCTCTCCCTACTTCCCCCTCCTCCTCCCCCTTCTCACACCTTCTTTCTTTATTCTACCCCCCTCCCCCCCTTCTCCTTTCCAGGACCTGAAGCCTGTAGAGGAGACTGAAGTCTATAAGGAATTGAATCGGTAGGAAAACAGCCCTAGGTTAGTGTGTGTGTTTGAGACGGAGTGTGTGTGTGAGAGTTTGTGAATGAGTGAGAGAGTGTGTGTTTGTGTGAGGGTGTGTGTGTGTGTTTGTTTGTGTGTGTGTCTGTGTGTTTGTGTGTGTGTGCGTGTGTGTGTGTGTGGGTGAGAGAGTGTGTGCCCTTCACAGGCCGACTCCCTTCCACCCATCACACATCACTCTGTCTCTGTCACCCAGTCTGTGTGAAGCAGAGCCCTGACTGAGTGCTGTTAGAGGGCTTGACGCTGTGCAGCCTTTCTGCTCTGAAGGTACACTGGGTTCGAGAACAACAAATAAAACAGTCTGAAAGGTTTTGCTGTGTTTCTCATTGCAGATACGACCAGTGCCATTGAATGTACGGCTTGCACCACCAGGCAACAACAACAACAAAAACACTGTCACATAAAAAAATGTCAAGAAAACAGTTTTCCCTGTGTTCAGTCAGTAAGACTGTACTGTTTTGGGTAGTTGTTTTACATAATACCTCATGTAGGAGACGCTTTTATCCAAAGCGATTCACATTAAGTACAGGGACAATCCCCCTTAGGCAAGTAGGGTAAAGTGCCTTGCCCAAGGACACATCACATAGCCACAGCCAAGGTTTGAACTCACAACCTTCCAATCATGAGGCCAACGCCTTAACCCACTGAGCTATCGGACTCCCCCTACGTTTAAATATAGCTGTATTTGATAATCTGCCTGTACCAATGATTACATATTAAGTACATTGAAAAACATTCTGTAATCGTTTTGTCATGCATGTATGTATATGTTTATCTATATATAATAAATATGTAAAAAAGACGTCTGGCATTAATTAGAATACAGTAGTGTAATTGTGAAACGCTGCATTCCGCATTGCCCAAACGCTTTTTCCTTTTCATGTTCTGGTCGTCTCGGCTTCCGTAGTCTTCCCTCGGTTGGAAGAATGGCCGGCTGGATGTGGCTTCGGTGTGTTTTTGGGCCTCATTTGCAGCGAGTTCATCGTTCACCGGACCAGTCCCGACCGGAGGGCAGACCGGGGAGGAGGGTAAGACTGTGTCCGTGTTTGGATGATGTTGTGTCGGTCAGATGGAGCTGGACAGACAGGTGAAGGATGAAGCCATGTTAGCTTCTTTAGCTGCTGTCAACTGTCAAACTGTCACAGATAAACCATCTTCTGAAGGAGAACACTTTGCATAAACCATCTTCTGAAGGACATTTTAACACTATAATTCGTTATTATTATTTCAGACAGTCTTAATCCATATATTTACTCGCCGTTTGACTTGCTAGTTTTCTAACCAGCTCTTAAATTAGCGGTTGACAGGTCTAGTTTTCTTTAGCTAGCTTAGCTCTTCTGCTAAGTGAAGAGTGAAACAAATTAACCAAACAAGTACGGAAGTAGCAACTAAAGAGATTTAAATTAAGCAAATGTCATGTCTGTGATCTGGGTCTGTGATCTGTGATTTGTGTCTGTGATCTGGGTCTGTGATCAGTGTCTGTGATTTGTGTCTGTGATCAGTGATCAGTGTCTGTGATCTGGGCCTGTGATCTGTGTCTGTGATCAGTGTCTGTGGTCTGTGATCAGTGTCTGTGATTTGTGTCTGTGATTTGTGTCTGTGATCTGGGTCTGTGATCAGTGTCTGTGATTTGTATATGTGATCAGTGATCAGTGTCTGTGATCTGGGTCTGTGATCTGGATCTGTGATTTGTGATCAGTGTCTGTGATCAGTGTCTGTGTCCTAAAAACAATAACGTACCTGCTGTAGTTTGCTAGAGTAACACAATATGAATAAAATCCCTATATTTCCAGGGATGGAACTACAATCCCAAGACTTTGGAGAAACACACGGACAGCATCATCGGCTGGGTCAGTATGACACAAGAGTTACTGTGTTCACTTATTATTAGCAGATAGCAACACATGCTCATCAAACCTGGTATTCCAACCTGTGATGTGTCCTCCAGGCTTCAGCCCTGTGGTCTCTGTCCTACTACACCTCCCCTCTCCTCCTGTGCTACCTATACAGGAAAGGTAAGGTGGGAAATAGACGATGAGCTTGGCTAACGACTCTGTCCAAATCAGAGGACATCATCATGGTTAATATGGGCTAATCATATCAGGACTAATGCCCAAATGTTATTATTTGTTAAAAAGCCCCTGAAACTATGAGGCTGCATCTGGCCCTGTGCTGTAATTCACTTAACGAAGCGCAGGACGAGTGTGTGAATTCATACTGATCTACTTTATACTGCTACTGCAGTGTCCTGTATCTAATTGTGTAAGTGTGTGTGTTAGGCTGTGTGTGATTTCAACCTTTCCTGTGTGTGTTTCTCAGGGTACATCTGTAGCAGTAAGCTGGTACCAGTCAGTCAGTATGTGGGGACTGTGCTGGTGTGTCTTCTGGGAGTGGCCTGTTTGAGAGGTGAGCCATCGCCTGTCATGTAGGAATCTGCCCTTTAAACCGACGCTCAGGCTCTGCGTCTGGAAGCTGTTAGCTGTTTTGGCTTGTGTTGGGAGGTCTGAGGGGGGAGTGATGGGTGTTTTTGCACGGGTGGATCTGCAGTGGTGGCTTACAGGCCCTGGGGGACTGGTGTCCTGGAAGCTGTTGCTTCACCCAGCACACTAACGACACCCTGGAGGCCGTTAATGAACCAAGTCTCTCTCTCTTTCTCTCTCTGTCTCTCTCTCTCTCTCTATGCCTCTCTGTCTGTCTCTGTCTCACTCTCCATCTCTATGCCTCTCTCTGTTTCTCTCTCTGTGCCTCTGTCTCTCTCTCTCTCTCTGTCCCTTTCTCCCTGTCTGTCTGTCTCTCATCTCTCTGTCTCCCTTTCCTGTTCCTTCTCTCAGGATGGGGCCGATGGAGGAATACTGAGTATGTCCAGTTCCTGACCATACTGGAAGAAAGCAGGAAGAACAACACTCCTAGCAACAAGGTCAAGACACGCTGCCTTGTGTTTTTTTAAACTTCATAATAACCACTAGAATGTGACCGCACTGGTCAAACCTCAGTTCTTTAGGAGTATGAACGTGTGTTTTGATTGGCTTTCCTGTCGCCTCTGCAGAAGAAACTGAGGTCTTACGACTTCGACTTCTCTCATTGGCCGGCAGACTTCAGCTGGAATGAAGTCAGCAACCCGTGAGTTGTGCCTGTTTGGTTTGAGAGTGTGTGTGTGTGTGTGCGCGTGTCAGCGTACAGTAGGAGTCTGGGAGTTGACGTCATAATGTGTGTGTGTCTCTCTGTGTGTGTGTGTGTGTGTGTGTGTGAGAGACAGGAAGCTGTCCAAAGCTGGAGTGTCCTTGCTGAAGCCAGAACCCAGACTGAGAGGGGCAGCAGACAGTATTCTGAACTCTGTACGGACTCTGCCATGTCACATTGTCAGGTAGGAACTCAGGAACACCACTGTTCAGAACAGAAACTCCATCCACCAGAACTCTGACCACTGTCTAGATCTTTCAACACCTTATAAATCGGTTCTCCCTGTGGGATAGTGTGTGCAAAAACAGCTCTCTGTTCCCTTTCCCTCCCTCTTCACTGTTCTCTCTCTCTCTCTCTCTCTCCCTCTTCAGTTTCCTCATCACACACTCGTTTGGGAGGAGGATGTTGTATCCAGGGTCAGTGGGTTTACTGCAGAAAGCCATGAGGCCCATGCTGCAGCAGGGACAGGCCAGGCTCATAGAGGAGGTGAGACACACACACACACACATACGTCTTACAGGGTGAAACAAACAGTTGAAGATGGGATGTGGTGAGACCTGTGTATGTGACGTCTCTCTCTCTGTGTGTGGGTGTGTGTGTCGCCGGGGCAGTTTGATGGCCAGCGGAACAAGCTGGTGGCATGTGACGGGAACGAGATCGACACCATGTTTGTGGACCGCAGGGGGGAGCGAGGACGAAACAGTCAGACCCTGGTGAGGAGCTGGGGGGGAGAGGAGGGGAGGGGGGAGAGAGAGGAGAGGGGGGAGAGAGAGGAGGAGAGTGGAGAGAGAGGAGGAGAGTGGAGAGGAGGAGGAGGGGGGGGGGAGCCAGATCCGTCCAAGTCCTTAGCTTCTCCAGGATCTTAGATTAGTTAGATTAGAAGAGGATGTTCTGGGCTGAAGTGGTTCCCCCTGGTTCTCTGTGCTGCAGGTCATCTGCTGTGAGGGGAACGCAGGCTTCTACGAGGTGGGCTGCATGAACACTCCGCTGGAAGGTAAACACTTTCACCTTTTAGTTCATGGACACGGTCTTGTTCGAACGCAGCGGTCCTTGAGCCATTGTGTGTGTGTGTGTGTGTGTGTGAGAGTGTGTGTGTAAGAGTGTGTGCGTGTAAGAGTGTGTGTGTCACATGCTGTGGTGTGTGTCCTCTGCTGCAGGTGGTTACTCTGTGCTGGGATGGAATCACCCTGGCTTTGCTGGCAGCACAGTGAGTCTCCTCACCACAGACTCCCCTCACCACTGACCCCCTCACCACAGACACCCCTCACCACAGACACCCCACACCACAGACACCCCACACCACAGACACCCCACACCACAGACACCCCACACCACAGACCCCCTCACCACAGACCCCCTCTCCACAGACCCTCTCACCCATACTTCTGTCTCTGGACCCTCCCTCTCTCAGGGAGTCCCCTTCCCCCAGAACGAGGCTAACGCCATGGACGTGGTCGTCCAGTTTGCGGTGCACAAGCTGGGCTTCCAGGTCAGCGACATCATTGTTTACGCCTGGTCCATCGGCGGCTTCACAGGTACGGGCGGCAGGCTGGAAGAGATGCAGTAGTGCGTCATGTAGAGACGCAGTAGAGACACAGTAGAGCGTCATGTAGAGACGCACTAAAAACACAGTAGAGACGCAGTAGAAACACAGTAGAGATACAGTAGAAACACAGTAGAGCGTCATGTAGAGACGCAGTAGAGCATCATGTAGAGACGCAGTAGAGCGTCATGTAGAGACGCAGTAGAAACACAGTAGAGTGTCATGTAGAGACACAGTAAAGACGTGGCTCTCCCTAACCTGCTGTCTGGTTCTCCTGGCTCACAGCCAGCTGGGCGGCCATGTCATACCCAGAGATCCAGGCCCTGGTTCTGGACGCCTCCTTCGATGACCTTCTTCCCCTGGCCCTCAAGGTCATGCCTGACAGCTGGAGTGAGTCTCAGATCATCTCTTTGGCTGTATTGAAATTTAAAGGTGCTTCATGAACCCTAGGGAGTGGACCTGATGTGTTTGCTGTGTGTGTGCGTGTGTGTGTTTGTACAGGACCGCTGGTGACACACACCGTCAGACAGTACATGAACTTAAACAACGCAGATCAGGTTTGCAAGTGAGTAACATTTATTTATTTTTCCTACCCGACCGTGCGGCACGGCTGTCGCCATGAAAATGTTGTCCCACGTGGTATCCATGTCGTCAGGGTGTTCTGTGTTCCGTCTCAGGTACCAGGGACCCGTGCTCCTGATCCGGAGAACCAGAGATGAGATCATCACCACCACGTAAGTCACCAGGAGCCGTGCTTCCTGTAGAGCAAGGGGTCCCCAACCCTGGCCCTCAGGGACCACTGTCCTGAAGGTTTTTAGATGTTTCCCTGCTCCAACACACCTGATTGTAATGAATGGTAATTATGAGGCTTCTACAGAGCTTGATAATGATCCATTCATTAGAATCAGGTGTGCTAAAGCAGGTAAACGGCTAAATCCGTCAGGACAGTGGCTCCCTAGGACCAGGGTTGGTGACCCCTGCTGTAGGGTCCTCTGCTCTCACAGCTTCCTCTGACAGGATGTTGCGTTTCAGGGGCCCAGAGGACATCATGTCGAACAGAGGAAACGACCTCCTGCTCAAACTGCTCCAGTTCAGGTGGGTACAGCCTCACTCCGACCGCCCAGCGTAACCAGGGATGCATTTTCCCTCATGATGTCACTTCCTCCTCACTCCCCCCCAGGTACCCCAAGGTGATGACAGACGATGGAATCAGGGCTGTCAGACAGTGGCTGGGGGCCTCCAACCACTTAGAAGAAGGTGAGGAGTGTGTGTCTGTCTGTGTGTGTCTCGGTGTGCGTGCGTTGTCTTTCCTAATCTTATCTTTGTGCGTGTTCCTGAGGTGTGTGTGTGTGTAACAGTGCTGTTGTGTCGTCCTCAGCCTCTGTCTACAGCAGCTACGAGGTGGATGATGATTGGTGTGTGTCGGTGCTGCAGTCGTACCAGGCGGATAAAGACGTCTTCTTTCCCTGGAGCGTCGGTAGGAACACGCCGCTCTCTGAATAAATGTCGCTCTGTCATACTGCTGCACAGCTGGCCAATAACAAGCCACAACCCTGCTCTAAACACAGGATTATCGCTTGTGCGTGTGTGTGTCTCCCTGGTTACTCAGGTGAGGATATGACATTGGAGGGAAGGCGGCAGCTCGCTCTGTTCTTGGTAAGAAAAATAATCTCCTCATCTCATAAACTGGGACTTTCAAATCAAATCTCTTTTTGTTTTTAACCAGCCATATGACAGGATCTCACTGTAGTGTAGAACAGCTCCTCTCCTTCCTCTAAAGTAAGATTTAACCCATCACCTCTCTTTGATTCGTTCCACTCAAACCCGTCTCCTCACCCGTCCCCCCTCGCGCCCTAAAAGCACTCTTGTTTAGACTTCATTACCAAGCCGATGGAAACGCACGGCTGTTGCCACAGCAACCCAGTGTACCTGGGTATTCAGGCAGGCTGGTATAATGTGTTCTGCCGGCCCTGGCTTACTGAAGTCATTTAACCAGCAGATGCCACTTGATCCATCCATCTCTGCTAATGCGCCTCTTCTCTAGTTAAGTAGCAGCCGGGCTTTTTCCATTTGCTTTCCTATCAAAGGACTCACTGATGACATTACATTTCCATCAGGTGCCCATTGTCGCAAAAACCAGCTGTATTAAATCGAACTCAGAGGCCGGGAAATGTCAAATCGACATGTTTTTGTTGTTGACCAGACACGCTCTGATTGTTTACTGCCTCCCCTCCATCCCTCCCTCTCTCTCTCTCTCCCTCTCCATCCCCCTCTCTCCCTCTCTCTCCATCCCTCCCTCTCTCCCTCTCCATCCCTCCCTCTCTCCCTCCCTCCCTTTCTCTTTGTCTTCCACCAGGCACGGAAGTACATGCGAAACTTCGACACCACTCACTGCACTCCCCTCCCCTTCTCAGAGTTCCACACCCCGTGGAGGCTGTAGTAGGGGAGGGAGGGATGGGGGGAGGGGGAGGGAAGACAAGAACCATTTTATTTTGCGTGTCGTTTTTTTGGGGGGGGGGGGGGGGGGGGGGGGGAGAGATTCCGGTGGAGATTCCACCGGCCAGGGGATGTGAAGTTCAGAGAGCATGAATTGAATGTCTGTGGGGGTCATGTTGAGCCAATATGGCTGCTGTCTGCATGGCAGGTTTCAAGTTCGGCTCCTGTCCAGGTGCCCATTCTTCACCCAGACCTCTGTCCCTCTACCTGTGCACTGCCCCCTGGCCTCCTGCAGGGGACCCCCAAGATGTTCCTGCTCTGGTTCGACCCACACAGACTCCTCCAGATCGCTACAACACCAAACTGTGATCTGATCAGATTAATATGGGGGGGTAAACATTGTATTTTTGTTTCAGGACAGAGGTCTTACCTTCTCTATTTTGTTTGTCTGGTTGTATTTTCTTTTCATTCATTATTATTTTTTATTTTTTTAACATTTTATTTTTTGCTTGAGATCCCAACACTGTCCACTTACTGAGTCAAGCTAGGCTGCCTGGTCCTGCTGCCCAGCCCTGCTCCTGGAGAGAATCACCTGGATATCAACCTTCCAGGTCCAGCCTTGACAGGTCCAGCCTTAACCCATCACTCCTGGGTCCAATCAGCTGTATCCTGGGGGGTCTGAGGGCCACTCTCCAGGAGCTGGGCTGGCTGGCTGGATCCAAGTCCAGACGCTTGAACAGACAGCTAATAATTGTAGATTATTTTTCTTCCCACTTCCATCGTCACTGTTTATGAACAAAACTGTATGCAGAAATGATGCTCTACTTGTGATTAAATATGCTGAATAAATAATATGTGGTTGGAAAAGGGATTGAGCACGTGGCAATCCAGATATCTCAGAACAAGTTCAGGAAAAACAAACAAGATCTAATATCAGGTTTTTACTTGACACTTCCCTCAACATTTTTATCGGTGACCAAAGCGGACAAAACAAACATAGCTCCTGATATCTGATAAATCTAACAAAAACATGGCCTGCAGAAGCAGGTGAAGGAGAGGTCGTTACAGCATTTTCCTGAAGTTGTCCATGGCCTCCGTCACCTTCAACAGCTCCGCCTGGGTGGTGCGGATCTGGACAAGAGAGAGGAGGAGCAGAGATATTCATGTTTACATTTTACACTTATTCATTTAGCAGATGCTTTTATCCAAAGCGACTTACATTAAGTACAGGGACATTCTCCCTGAGGCAAGTAGGGTGAAGTGCCTTACCCAAGGACACAACATCACATAGCCACAGCCGGGGTTCGATCTCACAACCTTCCGATCATGAGACCACCGCCTTAACCTGCTGAGCCGTTACCTCTACCTCACCCCCTGCCCCCTACCCCTCACCCCTTGCTCCCTACCCCTCACCCCTTGCCCCCTACCCCTCACCTTCTCAGCGTCCAACTCCTGGACCTTGTCTGGCACCTTCTCCTTGTAGTCACTCTTGTCCATCTTCTCTCTCAGTTTGTCCATCTGTTTCTCCAGCTCAGCCTGCTTGGCTGTCAGTTTGGCCATCTCTTTCTCCACATCTATCAGACCCTGCAACACACACCCACATCAGCTGGGCTACAGCTGTGTAACAACACATTGTGTGTGGCCTGTGTGGGTGACACATGAACAGGTGTGTGTTGCCTGTGTGTGTGTTGCCTGTGTGTGTAGACTGCATGACACATGAACAGGTGTGTTGCGCGCGCGCGTGTGTGTGTAGCAGCCTTACCTTGAGCAGGAGGTGCACGGTGCACCTGTCAGAGGCGATGGCCACAGCACAGCCCTCTGGGACGGGCCCCTGAGGGCCACAAGTGGGATGGACGGCCTGGGAGTAGGACAGGGTCTGGATCTGCAGGCTGTACTGCTGCAGCAGGGCACCGTCTCAGAGTCGATACACTGCAGGTAGCCTGGGGATGAACGGGGGGAGGGAGACGTTACCAGGCTGAGTTTTTGATGTTTAGTGTGTTAGAGAAGGGAAACATCGAAAACCTTCAGGACAGTGGCCCTCGAGGACCAGGATTGGTCTGTCTGTGTGCGTGTCTGCGCTCAGACTTACAGTCAGCACGGGTCTTAGTGAGGTTGTAGTCGGCCCTGAGTGACCGGATGGTTCTGACCACGGTCATCACAAAGTCCATGTGTCGGTCCACTTCCTCGCTGTGCCAACAGAACTGCAGACAGACAGACTCCACAGTGAGACAGACAGACAGACCCCCTCAATGAGACAGACAGACAGACCCCCTCAATGAGACAGACAGACAGACAGACCTCTCAGTGAGACAGACAGACCCCTCAGTGAGACAGACAGACCCCCTCAGTGAGACAGACACAGACCCCTCAGTGAGACAGACAGACCCCCTCAATGAGACAGACAGACCCCTCAGTGAGACAGACAGACCCCCTCAATGAGACAGACAGACCCCTCAGTGAGACAGACAGACCCCTCAGTGAGTGAGACAGACCCCACAGTGAGACAGACAGACCCCTCAGTGAGTGAGACAGACAAACAGACAGACAGACCCCACAGTGAGACAGACAGACCCCACAGTGAGACAGACAGACCCCCACAGTGGGACAGACAGACCCCACAGTGAGACAGACAGACCCCACAGTGAGACAGACAGACCCCACAGTGAGACAGACAGACCCCTCAGTGAGTGAGACAGAACAACAGACAGACAGACCCCACAGTGAGACAGACAGACCCCACAGTGAGACAGACAGACCCCTCAGTGAGACAGACAGATCCTCAGTGAGACAGACAGACCCCACAGTGAGACAGACCCCTCAGTGAGACAGACAGACCGACCCCACAGTGAGACAGACAGACAGACCGACCGACCCCACAGGGAGACAGACAGACCCCTCAGTGAGACAGACAGACCCCTCAGTGAGACAGACTGCAGCACAGCTTTACAGCTCACAAGAACATATCGAACACAAAAAGACTTGGAAAAGGATGTTTCATAAATCCCCTGAACACTTGAATCTCTTTTATTTATTTATTTGACAGATATTATCCTCTCCTTCTGGCCTTGTTCTCAAAACCTTCCAATCTGTCCCTTTTTTGCTTTCATCCCCTCCTCCCTTCCTCTCCTTTCCCTTTTTCTTCTCCCCCTCCCGCATTCTCCCTCCCTCCCTCCCTCTTCTCATTCCTTCTGCTCTCCCTCCCTCACCCCCTCACCCTTTTTCTCTCCCCCTCTCCCCTCCCTCTTCTCCCTCTTCCCCCTCTCCATCCTCTTCCCCCTCTCCATCCCTCTTCTCACCCCTCCCTTTCTCCCCTCACCCTCCCTCCCTCCCTCCCCTCTCACCATGTCAGTCTCTGGGTAAGGACAGACAGAGATGCTGGGTCTGTTGTCCTGGGCCAGGCGGCGGGGCAATCTCTGGTACAGCTCCTCGCTGACGAACGGCATGATGGGAGCCAGCAGGCGCAGGCCCGTGTCCAGGCAGGTGTACAGGGTCTGTCTGCACACCTCAGCCTGCCTCTGGCTCTGGCTGTCCTCCTCCGCCCTGGCCAACACCGGCTTCACACTCTCCTGGAGGGGGGGAGGAGAGGGAGGGAGGGAGAGGGAGAGAGAGAGAGGAGGGGAGAGAGAGGAGTGGAGAGAGAGAGAGAGAGAGAGAGAGGAGGAAGAAGCAATGAGGAAAAGTGTATTTTTGCAGCACCAAAGCTTCATTGTGTTCCTCTCTTCCTCCTCACAACCCTGAACGCTTGTTGAACGCTGAACGCTCTCCCACCCACCAGATAGGACGTCACACAGCCTCATACAGCCAGAAGTTGTAGATCGCCGTGGTGATGGCGGGGAAATCGTACGCCTGGAACCCGGCGCCGCACAGCCCGACGGCGGCGCACAGCCGCGACAGGATCCAGCGGTCTGCCACGCCCTCCTCGCCGCTCAGCCGGGCCGTCTTGACGGGAACAAAGTTATCCCCCAGCGCTCTCATGGCGAACTTCACAGCGTTCCACAACTTGTTACAGAAGTGGCGGTAACCAAGGATACGGTTCACGTCCAGGTTGATGTCCCTGCCTGTGAGAGAGAGAGAGAGAGAGAGTGATAGAGAGGGAGAGAGAGAGCAGAAGAAAGCAGACAGTGTAAGGTCAACAATATAACAGGAAGACAACTTTACATAAAATAACAAAGGTTTGACAGTAAAGGAGACAGAGAAAGGAAAGAGTAGAGGAGAAACAGACAGAGAGAGAGCGAGAGAGAAAGAGAGAGAGACAGAGAGAGAGAGAGAGAGAGAGAGAGAAAAGAGAGAGAGAGACAGAGAGAGAGAGAGACAGAGAGAGAGAGAGACAAAGACACAGACACAGAGAGAGACAAAGACACAGACACAGAGAGACAGACACAGAGAGAGACAGACACAGAGAGAGACAGACACTAAAGTGTCTAAAAGTGAGGTTTACCTTGGCTTGTGTAGGCACACAGGGCAAACCTGAGGGCGTCTGTCCCACACTCAGGGATCCCGCTGGGGTAGTCTGCCTTCTGGCCCTGCTTGGCTTTCTCCACCTCCACTGGGTCCAGGTTACTGTCCTTCAGCTGGGCGTGCAAGCCCTGCAGCCATGGGGGACAGAGAGAGAGTGAGAGAGAGCTCACAGATTAATAACCATGCAGATCCCATTATATTCTGGGTTTTACAATCCTTTTTCACAAAAGATGTCTTTATTACAAAAATTAATTTATTTCCTTTTATTAAAGGGAATTTGTCAAAATAACGCCTTTGGTTTTCCCTGTTTGAAGGGTGTTTAATCATGACTCTGCATCAGGAAATTTCCACTGCCCTCTGCAGCTCGGCACTGCCATCTGCAGCTCAACACTGCCCTCTGCAGCTCAGCACTGCCATCTGCAGCTCAACACTGCCCTCTGCAGCTCAGCACTGCCATCTGCAGCTCAACACTGCCCTCTGCAGCTCAACACTGCCCTCTGGACAAGAGCGTCTGTTAAATGACTAAATGTAAATGTAAGAGTGTGTGAGTGTGTGTTTACTTCTAGAGAGATCCCAGTGATGACATCCAGAGGGTCGATGACGTTGCCTAGAGACTTGCTCATCTTCCTGCCATGAGCATCCCTCACTACCGCATGGAGGTACACCTGGAACACACACACACACACACACACACATCAGGAACACACACACATCAGAGCTGGAACACACACACACACATCAGGAACACACACACACACACACATCTGCAGCACTGTCCCCCTTCCACACCCCCCTCCTCACCCTTCTCCTAAACACTCCTCCTCAACCCCCTCCTCTACCTCCTCCACCCTGCCCTCCTCACCCCCCTCCTCACCACCCCCCTCCTCAGCCCCCTCCTCACCTCTCTGAAGGGCAGCTTCCCTGTCAGTTTGAGTCCCATCATCACCATCCGAGCCACCCAGAAGAACAGGATATCGTGTCCCGTCTCAAGGAGTGTGCCGGGGTAGAACACGTTCAGATCCTGGGTCTGGAGGAACGCAGTGTGTGAGTGACAGTGTGTGTGTGTGTGTGTGTGTTTGGAGGGTTGAGATCTATCACGCTGTTAAGTGTGTTCACTGGTCCGTGTGACGTGTCGCACGCCACTTCCCTCCTCACCTCATTGGGCCAGCCGAAGATGGAGAAGGGGAATATCCCCGAGGAGAACCAGGTGTCCAGGACGTCCTCGTCTGAGAGGCAGCAGCAGCAAAACAGGAAGTGACACGTGAGAGGAGCGCCATCTGCTGGCCCGCGTTAAATGTCCACGCTGCTAACATGGTCATTACAGCTCCGGTCCTACTGAAGGGCTCTGCTTTGCTGCTCTACACTCCCAAGCCCTCCCCCAGTCTCCCTCCCTCTCCCCAGTCTCCCCCAGTCTCCCTCCCTCTCCCTAGTCACCCTCCCTCCCCCCAGTCTCCCTCCATCTCCTCAGTCTCCCTCCCTCCCTCTCCCCAGTCTCCACAGTTTTCTTTCCCTCTCCCCAGTCTCCCTCCATCTCCTCAGTCTCCCTCCCTCCATCCATCTCCCCAGTCTCCCTCCTTCAAATCACCCTCCCTCCCTCTCCCTCCTTCCCTCTCTCTCTCTCTCTCTCCCTCCCTCCTCAGTCTCCCTCCCACCCTCTCCTCTGTCTGTCTGTCTGTCTGTCTGTCTGTCTGTCTGTCTCTCTCTGTCTCTCTCTGTCTCTCTCTGTCTCTCTCTGTCTCTCTCTCTCTGTCTCTCTCTCTCTGTCTCTCTCTCTCTCTCTCTCTCTCTCTCTCTCTCTCTCTCTCTCTCTCTCTCTCTCTCTCTCTCTCTCTCTCTCTCTCTCTCTCTCTCTCTCTCCTCTCTCTCTCCTCTCTCTCTCTCCTCTCTCTCTCCTCTCTCTCTCTCTCCTCAGTCTCCCTCCCACCCTCTCCCCAGTATCTCTCCCTCCCCAGTCTCCCTCCTCCCTCTTACCTTGCCTGAGGCTGATCTTGTCAGCAGACACGTTGAAGCGCTTGGCCGCCTTGTCTCTGGCCTCCTCCTCAGTCCTCCCACTCACCCAGTAATGACCATCCATGTCCTGAGGGAGGGGGGGGGAGGGGGTGAGGGCAGCAAGACACATGGCATAAGACAAGAGAAGAAGAGCGGGGGAGGAAGAGGAAGAGAGATCAAGAGAATGACGACATCTGAATTCTAAGACGCGAGGCAGAGAGATGAATTGTAAGTGAATGGAGAGAGAGAGAGCATCAGAGGGTGTGAGAGAGGAGGAGAGAGAGAGAGAGAGAGGACATACCTCTCCTGGCTTGACAGACGCCTCGTTCACTGTGACGAAATAGGCGGGAATCCTGTGACCCCACCACAGCTGGCGAGAGATACACCAGTCCCTGAGAGGGAGGAAGGGAGGGAGAGAGGGATGAGGGTTACACGGTGCGAAAGAAGCCAGTGACAACAGAGAGCAAGGGGAAAGAGAGAGACGCAGAGAGAGAGAGAGAAAGAGAGAGAGGCAGAGAGAGAGGCAGAGAGAGAGAGAGACCCTCAGTCCTCAGCCCTGAACAGCCTCACCTGATGTTGTCCATCCAGTTGAACCAGGTCTTGAGGTGGTGATCAGGGATGATCTTGAGTCTTCCCTCCCTCACAGAGTCTGCTGCCTGCTTGCCCATGTCAGCACAGTCCACATACCACTGAGGCTTCAGCAGGGGCTCCACGATGTCCTTAGAGCGACTGCAGGACCGAGACACACACACACACACGGGGGGAGTTTCTAACTCACTGTCCATAGCACATGGACAGCTTAGAGCACAGTTACATGCTTACGCTTACACGCTTACACACTCTCACACACACACACACACCCTCACTCACACGCACACACACACACACCTGCAGACCGGCACCACCATGGGGTTGTCTTTGATCTCCTTGAACTGCCCTCTGTCCTTGAGAGCTTGCAATACAGCTTTCCTGGCATCAAAGCGTTTCATCCCCTGAGAGAGAGAGAGAGAAAGAGAGAGAGGGGGGGGGGGAGAGAGATGAAGTGACAGGGGGGAGGAGGAGAAGAGTTAAGAGGGCAAAAAGGGGAGCCAAGAATAAACAAGAAAACATGTTTTAAAAAAACTGAATAATCCCGAATAAGCATTTGTGTGGAGACGTGGTGATTGGCTGGGTACCAGGAAGGGGGCGGGCACGTTGATGAGTAGGCCGTTCTCATCCAGGATGTTGATGAAAGCCAGCTTGTGTCTCTCTCCAACCTCGTAGTCATTATGGTCATGGGCAGGGGTGATCTTAACAGCACCTAGGGAGGGAGGGAAGAGAGGTGGAGGTAGATGATAAAGGGGAGGGAGGGAAGAGAGGAGGGGGGTAAAGAAAAGGGAGAAGAGACAAGGTGGGGGAGGGAGGGAGGGATGACAAGACAAGAAGGATAGGTAAGAAAAAGGCCAGGAACAAAAAGGTGATGGATGGTGTGTGTGTGTGTATGTGTGTGTGAGAGTGTGTGTGTGTGTGTGCCAACATAACCCTGTTCCAGTCCTCCACTCTGCCCTCACAGAGCCAGTCTGTGTACCTGTTCCGAAGCTCATGTCCACAAAGTCGTCGAACACGATGGGCATGTGGCGCTGGCAGAAGGGGTGGAGCACGCTCTTCCCTCGGAGGTGCTGGTACCTGGGGTCAGCAGGGTGCACAGCCACCGCAGAGTCCCCCAGCATGGTCTCTATACGGGTGGTGGCCACCACCACCTCCTCGTCTGGGGACCGGAGAAGGAACCATGAACATCCCTGCATAAAACTGGCCTGGTTCCTGGTTTCTAACTCCCCTCCCCCTCTGGTATCAAACCACTGGGACCTCCCTCCTCTCTCTCTCTCCTCTTCATCCCTTCTCTCCTCTCTCCTTATCATCCCTCCACTCCTCACCTCTCCTCTCTCCTCCTCATCCCTCCTCACCTCTCCTCTCTCCTTCTCATCCCTCCTCACCTCTCCTCATCATCCCTCCTCTCCTCCTCACCTGATCCCTCGATCTTGTAGGAGAACGAGACCAGAACTCCAAACTCCACCTTGTCCTTGTATCCAGGCACAGGTAGCAATGTCCTGCCAGCCAGCTCCTTCTTATCCACCTGGAGCACAGCAGCACATATGCAGTAGAACACAGTCACACTAGAGCATCAGAACCGTCACACTAGAGCATCAGAACACAGTCACACTAGAGCAGCAGAACACAGTCACGCTAGAGCATCAGAACACAGTCACGCTAGAACATCAGAACACAGTCACACTAGAGCATCAGAAGACAGTCACGCTAGAGCATCAGAACACAGTCACGCTAGAGCATCAGAACACAGTCACGCTAGAGCATCAGAACACAGTCACGCTAGAGCATCAGAACACAGTCACGTTAGAACATCAGAACACAGTCACACTAGAGCATCAGAACCGTCACACTAGAGCATCAGAACACAGTCACACTAGAGCAGCAGAACACAGTCACGCTAGAACATCAGAACACAGTCACACTAGAGCATCAGAACCGTCACACTAGAGCATCAGAACACAGTCACGCTAGAGCATCAGAACACAGTCACGCTAGAACATCAGAACACAGTCACACTAGAGCATCAGAACACAGTCACGCTAGAGCATCAGAACACAGTCACGCTAGAGCATCAGAACACAGTCACGCTAGAGCATCAGAACACAGTCACACTAGAGCATCAGAACACAGTTACACTAGAGCATCAGAACCGTCACACTAGAGCATCAGAACCGTCACACTAGAGCATCAGAACACAGTTACACTAGAGCATCAGAACACAGTCACACTAGAGCATCAGAACACAGTCACACTAGAGCATCAGAACACAGTCACACTAGAGCATCAGAACACAGTCACACTAGAGCATCAGAACCGTCACACTAGAGCATCAGAACACAGTTACACTAGAGCATCAGAACCATCACACTAGAGCATCAGAACACAGTCACGCTAGAGCATCAGAACACAGTCACACTAGAGCATCAGAACACAGTCACACTAGAGCATCAGAACACAGTCACACTAGAGCATCAGCACACAGTCACACTAGAGCAGCAGAACACAGTCACACTAGAGCATCAGAACACAGTCACAGACTAGAGCATCAGAATAGTCACACTAGACCAGCAGAACACAGTCACACTAGAGCAGCAGAACACAGTCACACTAGAGCAGCAGAACACAGTCACACCAGAGCATCAGAACACAGTCACACTAGAGCAGCAGAACACAGTTACACTAGAGCAGCAGAATACAGTTACACTAGAGCAGCAGAATACAGTTACACTAGAGCAGCAGAACAGTCACACTAGAGCATCAGAACAGATCAAAGCAGGACAGCACAGCTGGGCTGGCAGCTGTGACCTTGACCAGCCGACTGACCTCGATGTCTGAGATGGCAGAGTTGAGGGTGCAGGACCAGTTCACCAGCCTCTTGCTCCTGTAGATCACCCCGTCCTCATGCAGACGGATGAAGGCCTCTTGGACAGCGTAGGACAGTTTCTACACACACACACACACACACACGTGACAGGTGACTGGGCGTGGAGCGGTACAGTCAGAGAGCGTGAGAGAGGGAGAGAGAGAGGGAGAGAGAGAGAGACAGAGGTAGAGAGAGTGGGAGAGAGAGAGGCAGAGACAGAGGCAGGAACTCACAGGGTCCATGGTGAAGCAGGCTCGGTCCCAGTCCAGAGAGGAACCCAGTTTCTTTAGCTGGTGGTAAATCCGGTCTCCCTTCCTGCAGCACAGAGACACACAGATACACAGACAGTTAAGAAAGAACAGAAAACTATTCCTAAAACAGTAAGCAGCTGGTTAAAAAAATAACAACTACAGTAAACCATTAGTAAACTCTAAGTTAAAACTAACAACCTTTCTACGATGGATCGCCCCTGTTCCCATCCCCCTCCCTCCCTGCCCCTACTCACTCGTTTTTCCACTGCCACACCTCCTGGATGAAGCGCTCTCTCCCCAGGTCATGGCGGCTCATGCCCCTCTCCCTCATCAGCTTCTTCTCCACCACCACCTGCGTGGCAATGCCGGCGTGGTCGCAGCCGGGGTTCCACAGCGTCGTTTCGCCTCGCATTCGGTGCCTGAGGGGGACAGGGGGTGCAAACAAACTACAACAGCAAATCAATGGTCTTACACTATTTCAAATCAGAGTCTGTATTTACCAGACACAGTGTTCAGTAACATCTCATCTAGCAGACACAGTGTAAAGTAACATCTCAGCTAGCAGACACAGTGTAAAGTAACATCTCAGCTAGCAGACACGTTACCATCTGGTGAGACTGTCCTGGATGGCGTTGGTCAGGGCGTGGCCCAAATGAAGAGACCCGGTCACGTTGGGCGGAGGGATACACATCATGAAGACCCCGCGAGGGTTGGGCTCCGAGATGTTCTTCCGCTGGAGAAAGCAGGGCAGAGGGAAGGCATTAAGAGAGTGGTTTGGCCCGTGCCACCCCTCCTGGGTTGTGCGGTTGGTATGTTTCTCACCCCGTACTCTGGCTTGAAGAAGCCCTGCTTCTCCCACCAGGGGTACCAGGCAGCCTCCACATACTGGGGGCTGTAGGAGTCAGGCAGCGGGGTCAGCACATCTGACACGGGGGGGGGTGGGGGGGGGAGAGAAGAAGTCACACACACATGTTTATGCAAGCAAACTGAGTACTAGGAGACAGTACCCTGCCCATACATATAATAATTATTATAATAATACCTAATTAAGCAGACACTTTCATCCAAAAGCAACTTACATTAAGTACAGGGACATTCTCCCTGAGACAAGTAGGGTGAAGTGACTTGCCCAAAGACACAACATCATATAGCCACAGCCGGGGTTCGAACTCACAACCTTACGATCATGAGGCCTTAACGCCTTAACCCGCTGAGCCATCTGACTCCCATGCTAAAGCCGAGTCACTGAACTGCCTTTCTCTACAGTGAAGTTTCGATGTTTGGACAAGTTACGTCATGACCGCTGGGATGGATGAGGTTGTTACTTGCTGATGTGAGGATCTAAATTCGATTTTTTTTTTCTTCTTCTCTCCTCCTCAAGTGTCACATTCACCTTTCATTTCGCCAGGTGGGGTCTGGATGTCGTATGAGATCACCCCCAGCTCCTTCTTCTCTGGTTTGGCTTTCTTCTGCAGAGGAAACAAGAGAAGCGGAGGACTTCAGCTTTTACACTTCAATTCCGTATCAAAGCGTTGAGCTAACGCAGCGTGAGGGTTAAGGTCTGAACGTCAGCAGGACGCGTCGAACCACCTCCTTTCCCTCTGGTTTCTGTTTCTTCTTCTGCTCTTCCATGTCTTTCTTCTGCTGGAACTTCTCCAGCTTCTCTCTCTTCTTGGCCTCCTTCTTCAGCTGGGCCTCTGTCTTCGGGGGGCCTGAGAGATGAGAGGACAGCTTGAAAACCGCTGCCACACACACACACTGAGAGACACACAGAGACACACACACACACACAGAAACACACACACACAGAAACAAACACACACAGACACACACACACACTTTTCCTGTCGCAAAGCTCATTGAGATGACTCTACGTGTTGTAAACGCAACAGAAGATTGTCAGAACTTGAGTGAGTTTCGGTGCCGTTACACACTCACCGTTGGCAGCAGTAGGGGCAGGATCGGCTGTAGTAGCGTCGGTAGCATTGGTAGCGTTAGCAGCATTGGCAGCGGGGCTTTGGCTGGTCTTAGGAGTTACTGGAACCATTTTCTCACACAAAGTGAGTTTCCCCAGAACCTTGAGAAACTCTGGTTGGTTGATACAAGTGGTGAACCACCTGGTGACGTTGATCAGAGCTGCCCTGTCTGCCGGCTCCAAAGCCTACAGACGGAAGGAGATTCAAAGACTTTTCAATTCAGATGGAAGCTAATCCTTAGATAACACGGACAGCTAAACTACAACAACAACCAAATCAAAGAGTACGTACGTATTTGAAGGGCAGGAGGATGGCCGTAACCACGGAGATATCCGCTAGAGTGATGGCTTCTCCCACTAGGAAGGTTCTGGGTTCTAAAGAGCGGTCCAACACCTTGAGAACCCGCAGGAGTTCTGCGCGAGAACTCTGTTGGAGCTGAGAGGAAGAACGACATCCAAATCAAGACTTGCATTGCGAGAGAGAGAGTGACAGTCAGACAGAGAGAGAGACAGTCAGACAGAGACAGTCAGACAGAGACAGTCAGACAGACAGAGAGAGACAGTCAGACAAAGAGAGAGAGACAGTCAGACAGAGAGAGAGAGAGAGAGAGACAGTCAGGCAGAGACAGTCAGACAGACAGTCAGACAAAGAGAGAGACAGAGACAAAGAGAGAGAGACAGTCAGACAGAGAGAGACAGTCAGACAGAGAGTCAGACAGACAGAGAGAGTCAGACAGACAGAGAGAGACAGAGACAGACAAAGATAGAGAGACAGTCAGACAGAGAGAGACAGAGAGAGTCAGACAGACAGAGACAGTCAGATAGAGACAGACAGACAGACAGTATCACCTTCTTGTCCACACCCTTCACCCCCAGCAGAGGGAAGACCACAGCACAGGACACAGGAACCAGCTCGTTATCAGCAAAGCTCAGCCACTGCCACACCTGGCTCTGCTGTTTCACATCAGCCCCGGTCCTCTTCCCCTGCGAGGCCAGGTACCAGCTCACCGCACTGGACCCGCTCAGCACCAACTCCTCCTGACCCTGACCCAGGACCAGTGCGGGGCGAGCGCGGCCCGGAAGGCCGGACTGAGGGTTCTCTGTGACGGTCAGAGGACGGGAAGGGCTGAACTCTGCAGCGATGAGAGCCTGTAAGCTTCTGAAGTCGTCATGATGTGGAGACACGTAGAGAGACGCCATCCCAGCTGATGATGAAGATACAGGAGGAAGGAGTGTAAGGGGGGGGGGGGGGGGGGGGGGGGGGCGCTGTTAGGTGGCGTTATCACTATCTTTAACTTAGTTTGCAGACACCATAAACCAACTGAACTTACTACAAGCAATATTAGATAGTTTCGTTACACTTTTTCGTGCATGGAAATCTCCCATTGACACCTGTCAAGTAACTGCTACACGTAATGCTAACCGGCTGGCTAATTGTTTAATAACTAAAAGTGAGCCGGCTAGTTAGATAACATATGCTGTACAGTAAAATCTGTTTTATTTCAGAAGCTTTCGTTTGACTGTTAACATTGTCTGTTAACATTCGTTTGACTGTTAACACATTTCTGTCGATCCTACCTTAAGAATGAGAATGAAAGAGTCGTCAGCTTAAGTTAGCATCTGAACTGCCACCACACACACGAGTCTTGCCGTTAAGGGGTGAAAGGTGTCGTAAAACTGCCGTCTGACGCAACCAGACGCAACGTGCACATGCGTGTCTCGCCCATAGACATGTATAGACACAGATATTTCTCATGTCTATGCTCTCGCCTCCCAGCAAGGCGATCATGAGTTCGAATCTCGGGTTCGACCATGTTCTCTCTGGGTGGAGTATGCATGTCCTCCCCGTGTTACCGTGGGTTCTCTCCGGGCACTCCGTCTTCCTCCCACGGTAAAAGACATGCACGTGGTAGGTTAATTGGACATTGTGACAACAGAATTGTCCATAATGTACAGAAAAAAGTAGGGTAAAAATCACAACAACAAAAAAAACATCTGTGATCTCTGCTTCATTTCCGCTCCATCGAGGGTTCCTTAAATAATGTTTTATATTTTTTTATAACATAAACGTGTCTGGTGTCATAAATGTATAGTTTAACACCCGAAGTGGAAAAAAAATAGCACTCTTAATTTGTTTAAATTAAAGGGTGAAAGGTACTATATTAAACCAGTAGGGTCTACATTATATTACATTTAGTCATTTATCAGACGCTCTTATCCAGAGCGACTTACAGCAAGTAGAGAGACATTAACCCAGAGGCAAGTAGGGTGAAGTGCCTTGCCCAAGGACACAACGTCATGTTGCCTCAGCCAGGAATCAAACTGGCGACCTTCTGATCGCTAGTCCGATGCCCTAACCACTTAACCACCTGAATCCCTCATATATAGAAATAATCATCATAATAAACATCGATCAACCAACCATTCTGTAGAAGCTCACAGCATTTATTTACCAATTTCTACATTTACAGACGAAGTTTGCCCCTGGTGGAAAGTCTTGAGAAAATCAATAATCTTATTATATACATCACTGATCAAATCGCTAGCACATACAATTCTCATTGTGCGAGTTATATACCAGTATTAGCTGCCTATAGCCAAAAGGCAATGCGTAAGCATATTTCATTTACAGTGAGTGACTTATTTATTATGTCATTTTAACATACAGTGAGCCAGTGAGTTGAACATACTGTTTTCTTGCAAAGGAATAGTTTACTTCAGGGTTGGTAACATTGGCAGAAAACAATAGTGTCTGTCTATTAGTTGGCGGCAAGTCACTTAAATAGCTTCTGCTTGAAAAACACATGCTTTTGTCACAGGTATATGCTTCCATGTTGGCTAAAGGTGTGCCATATGATTGGCTGTTTGCTTTACCCAGGTTACTCTGATTCTAGGCCGAAGGCCTCCATTACTGTACCCACGACTCTCTCCACACCCCCCACCACCAAACCCTGAGCCATCATCACAACGTTCCCCACCCCATTCCCACACCTCCACACCAGCTTCCCCAGACCCCCACCCACCGCTGTGGCCTGCCCCCCGAACTCAGATACCACAGCCCCCACGTACCCCTCGCTCTGCTCCCACAACCGGCCCCCAAACAAGCTGGTCACCCACCAGGCGCTGTCCACCACCCCTCCAACTATTCCTACCCCATCCTCAGCCAGGGTCCCCATCCCCGTGACCCCAGTGTGACAGCTGCTGAACAGGGCCTCCACCAGGGGAGCAGTGCAGGAGTACAGGCCAGAGAAGCACATCTCCCCCAGGCCAAGCAGCAGGTCCTTGGCCGATCCCAGGCCGGAGGCCAGGTCTGAAGCCACCAGGTAGAAGAAGGAGAGTGTATCTCCAGGCAGGGCTGTCAGGACTCCCAGATCTTCCTGCAGCACGTACGTCACCTGCATCAGGAGGGCAGACAGGGATCAGACAAAGCTCTGCTGTCGACTGAGAAACAGCAACAGTGAATGCAGTGATGCAACAATGCAACTAGGTGGTTCAAACATTTACATTGAGTCATTTAGTAAACGCTCTTATCTAGAGCGACCTACAGCAAGTACAGGGACATTCCCTCCCTGAGGCAAATAGGGTGAAGTGCCTTTGCCCCAAGAACACAAAGATCAAGTTGGCACAAACTGTCTGCATAAACATGATGATTTTCCAGCCCGACTCCCTAACTGCTCAGCCACCTGAAAGTGACGTAACTCTCACCTGTCCAGGAAGCTGTGTGATGGTGGAAACCACAGGTCGGAGGGGAGAGGTCAGGAGATAGACAGAGGAGGACAGGATGTGGCTCAGAGCGCTGCTAGACTCCGCCTCCGGGTCTGAAGCCAGCGTCTCGCTGTCTTCTGAAGACGAGGGACTCTCAGAGGTGACAGGCGCTACGTAGCTCTCCTCCTCGTCCGGTACCGCCTCACCTGTCAAATCGTCTACCGTCCCCTTTGCCTTCTTTTGTTCTACAGCTCTAGCCAGAGCCTCTTCAACCAGAGCAGCTACCCCCACGCCTGCCTCCTCACCTGCCCCACCACACCCATCCGAAAAGAGCTCTGTCATTCCAATAGTCTCCTCCAGCTCCTTCACGCTCACCACACTCTCCCCTCCTCCCTTGTCTCTAAGGAGCCCCACGTCAAACCCGGTCTCTGCCCCAGCACAGCACACCGCAGCCCAGATCGCCCCGGGGTCACACCCCTCCCCTGACTCGTCACACACGATCCCCGACAAGACGAAGACGTCGCCCCCTGTGGAGGAACACTGAGGCAGGACGCTGTCTTGGATCATCTTTGTGACCAGGGAGTCCCAGGACTGAAGGGGAGAATCTGTGGATTCAGCCCCATCGCTGCTCAGTAGAGCTGGGATGAACCCCAGGGGAACATCCATCTGTGAGGCTTCATCCTCTGGAGCCTCCACACCTGGCTGCTCCTCTGTCTGGGAGAGATGTTAAGGTTGTTTACGTTAGTCGCTAATGTGCAATTGCTCTGCATGTACAGATCTGTTAAGACCTCCTTCCTTCGACACTCCCAACACAACAGCTTCAGGCAAGAACACCAATTCATGAAGTTTCCATGGTTAAATGTGTCCTTACCTCCGGCACAGCCTCTCCTCCCTCTTCCTCCTCTCCCTCACTCCCTCTCTCATGACTGAGACGGAAGGCAGAGTAGACAGGGGTGTCACAGGTTGGGCTGTAGAGCAAGGCCAACTCCTGTCCCCCTGGCAACCTGTGACAGAGGGGGCTGCGCCCCACCTCCGGGACCCCCTGCGGGGGCGTCTGTCTGTAGAAGCAGCGGCTGCAGAGGGAAAAGCCAGGATCCTTTTCTGCAGAGAGTGTTAGGCTCGGCACCAGGCCTAGGTCCAACACCAACACTGCCAGAAACCAGCCAACTCCGGGAGCTGGACCCAGCATGACGTCAAGCTCTGCAAAGCCACACACACACACAGGGAGCTTGATCAATTATGCAGAGGGTTTTTCTCTCTCCTCCCACCCCCCACTATTGACGCAGATGAAGAAAAGAGAGAGATAATGGTGGCTGTGGTTGGCAGCTCTCTCACCGTCTGGAAGGGCTTCTGTCGGTTTTTCCTCAATCTCTCTGTGTTCTTTCCTCCACCTTGTCTCCACCCATTACTGTCTCTCCTCTCTCCGTGCAGCGCGCTGTGCTGTGTGTCTGTGAGCAGGCACAATCTTGCTTACTGTCTCTTTTCCTCTTCTCTGACAACCCTCTCCCGCCCTCCCTCGCTCTCTCGCTCTCTCTCCCACTCACGCTCTCCCTTTGGCAACTCCCCTCAACCTTCCCTCCCTCCCTCCCTCCCTCCCTGTGGTTACACCTATATCTCTTTCTGCTGTCAAAAACACAAACCGACACCCTGTGAGTGTGGCCATTTACCTGTATTTCTGCATTCCCAAACAAACCTCTTTGAGCTAGGCTGATCCATCAGATTGACAAGCTCAATGGTTCATTGCCTTGGTAAACACACAATGCAACAGAATATATATATAAAAATTGCTGACTTGTCATTGATCCGGCTGCTGTGACTGAAAAAAAAATACAACTGCATTACAGTACAGTGCAGCGTAGCCCTCATGGGATGTATGCCCCTTCAGAAATCTGTGCTGGTCCCTTGATTTGCCCTGCTGGCACACATTGTTTTTCCTTCCAAGGTAGTTCCTCGTGAGCTTCTATGTGGCGGAGAGTACATCAGCTGAGTGTTTATCCACAAGACAATTTATGACGCTCCGCTCTCCCGGTGAACAGAATGGTAGAGTGCTGTGTGATTCACCTCGCCTGAATGATGCTGCAATTTTCTCTAATCACAGACAGAATAGTCGTGTTGAGGCATGTTTGTGGTGCTGATTCACTGTCTTCATAAAGATGATACAACACAGCCTATTAATGTTTTTTTTTTAATATAATATGAAACATTTCACAGCCTACTAGAAGGCTGGAGACAGGACATTAAAGGAAGCCATGTTTCTCAGCAGCAGGGAGGTGATCCATGCCCCTCACTCCTAACCTGCTCTGCAAGGTCACATCAGATAGTTGTGTCTGTCAACTCTGACACTAGACTCACAAACTGCAATGAGGGAAATCCTTCTAAAGAGAAACAGCCTGTCAAGCATGTGCTCTTTAACCGGTCAACCTTAAGAAGCTGTTCCAGATTGTTCCATGTTGAGAAATTGCTCTCTACCTTACTAAATGCCATGAGCTTGTAGGGTTTACATGATATACAGCAATTAGCAATAGCAAATGCACTACTGTGTACATACCCACCCCCCCCCTCCTCATAGTATATATCCATTCTCACCCATATACTCTATACCTTTTATAGTTTTTTTTTACTCTTTATAGTTTTTATATACGCCTATCCATGTAAATCTATTGCCTACTTTTAATTTTTTCATCATTAAATTTCGTATATGTTCTTTGTTTACTCCATCCTGCCATAGTCAATTCTGTGTTCGTGTAACTTGCATGGTGAATAAAAACGAATTCTGATTCTGACATGAACACATTCTTGTCTAAGGCTGCTGTACTGGTATTCTGGGTGAATCAGTTGGGCGGTTGAGGTTAATCTCTAAGGGAGGGGCAGTAGAGTATGTGATTGCTCAGGGATAGAAACATACAACAACATTCCTTAGTAACAGTAACCTGCTATACTTCACAGATGCACCATTGTGGTATATTGTCTGAAGTAGAAAAAGCTAATTAAATCAATCTCATTTGAAACAGTAATAATTTAGTCAGCAGAAACATCACCACTTTAATAATTTGAAGCAGATTAGGCGCAAAATATATCTACTGGGACTAGTTGTGTTATTAGCTGTGTGTGTGTGGGGGGGGGGGGCGCACACATCAAAAAGATAATCAAATTCCAGTCATTATCCATTTCCTCTGTGGTGTCTGGTTACAATGACAGTTCACAGAAGTACTGTGGTTCTCAGCTGGTTTTAAGTGCAACGATGCAGTTCCATCAGCATCCTCAGGGGGGAGCCTGGCCCAAGTCTGAGCTCAGAGTGAGGGTTGAGAAAGTATAAAAACACACAGTCTACCCCTTCTGCCACACTTCATGCACTCTATGTGTGCACTCACAAGCACATACTCAGTCACACACAGATACGTACACAAGTACACTGACACACACGTTCACTCGTCTCAGTCGCATTACCGTACACACACACACCCGCCGATACACGCATTCACTCGTTGGGGAGATCGATGACCAGCTCGGCCTCGTCCCCCTCCCCCCTCTCTTCGTCTCGGTCGCTGTCCCCCTCGCTGTCCCCCTCCTCTTCGGCCGCATCTCCGCTCAGCATCTGCCGAGGGACCCAGCTGAACGCCGCGCTCGCTGTCGGCGGGCCCACTGGGGCTGCTGGGTAATTGGCAGTCAACGGGGTCACCACCTGGGGAGAACCCAGAAAGCAGGGGTGGGGAGAGAAAAGGAGAGTTAGAGGGAAATGAATGAGGGGAGGGGGGAAACCAAAAATAATAATTATAAGTGAATAAAGAGATTAAGTGTGAGATGAGAGAAAGAGATCAAGTTATCTAATGTGTTAGTTAATGATTTTGGCTGCACCGTGGAAAACAAACACACTGTTAATAAACATTGGTGAAACGCTCGGGACACCATGGCGTCAGCGCAGAGCTCGTCTCCGCTGACGACCATGTGTGGATGTTCCCCAGACAAGACGTCTGTCCCTCCTCCCGTCTCTCTCACCTTCCCAGACGTTTCTTTCTTGTATTTAACCGTCTTAGTCTTTCGCTCCCTCTTCAGTCTCTCAGCCGGGGGGGTCAAATACTCAGGTGGAAAAGGCAACTGCCCACCACGCCCCCCAGGGGTCAAACACAACGCACACACGGAGATCAAACGAAAACCAGCCACGACAATTAAAACGTGATACACAAGGACACAAAGAGAGAGGGGACGAGACAGCAGGTGAGTAAAAACGTAAACAAAAATAAAAAAGAACAGCTAATGGAAGCAGTCAAAATAATACTGATCATGTGGAAAATAAATCAAAGCAATGGTTGTTTGCCGATCAGGAATGGATAAAGGCACGTTGAGCATGTTGGTGTTCATGGGGAGAGACTCACGGCGTTGAGGTACGGTGTGGATCCGGAGGACTGAAGGGGGTTCCCCCCGGAGCGGGAGAGGAGGGACAGTTGGGGGGAAGAGGAGGATGGGAGAGGAACACCAGGGCTCCTCCTCCTAAAACAAAGAGAAACATTACCAGAGACACCAAGCTTGTCAAAAGAATGAACAAGCCAGCAAACACTGTATCATCTCTCCAAGACGCCCTCAAAAATCTGCTTCTTCAAGCTTTAGTTTTTTCCCCCCAACAATCTTTTATTTATTACCGATATTCAACTTTTATGTACGTCCCTGTTAATGATTCACATTCCCTGTGTGAAGCTACTTTGAGTTTCTAGGAAAGTGCATTACCACTTCAGTGTATTATTTATTATTATTTGCATTGTTGTCACACTAACTTCTTTCCTCCGTCTCTTTCTCTCTCTCGCGGGACCTCTCCTTCGCTGTTCTCTGATGACGCGGTGGCATCGGAATCTAGAACCCAACATCACGTGGTAAAAGGTTGTTAGACAGCACCGTATCACCACTTACTGACTGTTGTGCTTGATGTTAACCTATCAAAGGTCTTGCGTACCTGAGGAATCTTCATCCACCCTCTCATACTGCAGTAGTCTGTCCAGAAGAAAGCTGTAGATCAAGTCCATTGAAGAAGGATGTTCACACTGCAGTAATGATGTTAACTTTCTAACCATGTCCAGTTACCTGCCTCATGTTCTTAATTACCTTTTGTCCCTTGAAACTTTCAGCAGCTTTCTCTGCGCTCTCCTCAGCTCCTCTTGAAAACATTCTTGCTCCTGAAACAAAAGACGACAAACACCGTATTAGCTAACGGGGTTTTATTTAAAGTACCTGAGATGTTATAAACGTGTAGATCCGTAGCACAGAATACTCACATAAACCAGGAATTTCAACTTGCGTTTAAGGTTTTTGTATTTCCGTTTGTAGTCAACCTCCAAATCCGTTTGGCCATTCATTTCTAATAAAAACAACAAGCATATAATCTAAGAGACGGGATGACTCGTGAATCGTTAATTATATTTGAATTTAGTTATATTTTATTAACTGAGCTAACCAGCCACATTAGCTGGTTCTCGATTTGACAATAGTAGGTCTAGTGTAACCTAGTATCACTCGAACATTATTGAGAATTCCTGGCGATTAAAACGACGTATATGGCTACATCAAAATATTAGATACACGGTAGACAATATAATTCGTAAACGACGCGTTTATAAACTAAGAATGAATCAATCCCACATAGTTAGCTGGTCTAGTTAGCTGGTCTCACCTCTCATCTGGACCTGTCTGCGGTGCGACATGCTCTTTGTTTACATCCGGAACGTCAGTTTTTAGCGCCGGAAAAGGCGTGGTCACATTGGTCATGCTGTGGATTCCCACTTAAAAAAAATGATTTACAACGCGATTCAGCAGTGTTCGTTATAATTGGCCTGAAGAGAAACAGTAGATAGTATCATTTCTACTACTGTTTACACATATGCAGTTGGGAAACATTCGCGTTCACTACTCAACATGTAGTAAATGTTTCGCTTTAACTCTCAGAATACAGTTCACAATCCTGAAGACCTTCAGCAGGGGTGGGCAATTCCGGCCCTTGGGAGCCACTGAAGGCTTTAGATGTGTTCTTTGCTCCAACCTAGATTCTAATGAATAGGTCATTATCAAGCTCTGTGGAAGCCTCATAATGACCCATTCGATAGAATCAGGTGTGCTGGAGCAGGGAAACATCTAAAACCTTCAAGACAGCGGCCCTCGATAACCAGGATTGCCCACCTCTGCCTCACACCGTACTGTGCTGAGTCTGCAGCTCTGCCCTTGCTCAGTTCAGTCACAGCAGGACCTCACACAGTGAATAATAGATGAGCAGCAGTCGCAGAGATGAGTAATGCTGCCTTCGCACAAGCAGTCTGCAAGTATGCGCACGTGTGCAGTGGGATGACAGTACAAGTATGAGTAGGTGTTTTCCGTATGTGCAGCACATGAGCAATGCAATATACTTGACACGGAGGGTCGAAGAGAGAAAGAGATGAATTCTCATTGGTTGTTTATGTGTCATTACCGCCTTTCCAAGCTCTACAAATAATTCGGGATAAATCTGCCTTTTACAGTGTTTGTTTTCCACTCCACTCGTGAGACACTCAGATGTTACTGAACCATCATATACAAATAAACACTCTCGTCCCTTCCAGGCTCCAACACTCCCAGTGAAATACAATCCCTGTCTCCCTGGCAGACTGATACACTCCCCTGACAAATTCCCTGCTTTGTTTGTGCGAGACAAAAATAGAATAGATTCTTCTCTGTTCCATGAATCCCCATTGCCTGCCTGGCTGCCTGAATGCCTGACTGGCTGTTTGCCTGCCTGCCAGCCTAAATGCCTGCCTGCCTGCCTGCAAGCCTAGCTTCCTCTCACTCCTCTCTCTTTTTTTTTACTGGACTCTTGTCTTCAGCCAAGCATTGAAGAGGGTGACCTATACTTGTCAACACACTTTTTTTCTGGAGAGTTCCCTGGATGACATTACTGTTTATTTGTGGTCTTGACCACGTCAACCTGGATTGTGCCCTTCTTTAATGTCTTGAACTAATCATCTTGCTCATCTTGTCTGTCGCTATTTCTTTGCCTTGATCGCTCTTGCTTCTCTCTCTCTTTCTTTCTCCCCCTCTAGCTCTCTCCCCCTCGCTATCTCTCTCTTTCCCTCTCTCTTTCTCTTGCTGTGATTTATTAAGTCTCTCCTTCCACGTCCTTCCATTTTATGTCCCTCCCTCTTCCTCACCTTTCTTTTATTACACCTCCTCCACTCCCTCGTTCATTCCCACAGTCGCTCTGCTTGACTCCTGTCTCGTTAGGAGGACCTGGAATGTACAAAAATCACATCAAAGACACCAACAACAACTGCAACAAATACCTTCTCCCTGGCCATAAGGTAAGCACTGTTTACAGCTTCCAGCCATCACATGATCTACATCTGCTAAATGTTCCAAATACGATAGAAACATGTGTTTAGATTACAAGCATGCTGACACATTTAAAAGTTCACCCCAAAAAGTTGCACTCACAAAAGTACTGTTCCAATACCTTCTCCATCCACTGTAACTGCTCGCATTCATTCTCAAGTTGCTTGACATGTTAATTACTTACTGTGCTCACATGGGCATGAAAACTAAAACAATTTTTTTTTCTATTATTAGATATATATATATATTTTTTTTACAATTGTCTCTCTGCATTGTCTCTGTGTTAAAGGAGAAGCTACTACAGGCTATAAAAAGAATCAAACATGAAGTGGACGAATGCAGAGAGGCAGAGAGAGACACGTACGTCGAGGTTCTGGATGTGGAGGTATCCAAATCAAATCCAAATGTATTTTTATTACCCTTTTTACACAGAGGGGCCTCACATACGTCCAGAGAACTGGCCCTCACCAGCCTAAACCCTCAGGGAAAAACCTCCAGGAAGACCTTGGAACCAACTCAGTGAGGGATCCCCTCCTCTAGATTCTTACCTCTCCCCTGATATGATATTTGTTGATATCAAAGTTACGTGCCTTTGTCTCACAGCTTCAGTTCTGTTGCGTAATTTAATCTGATTCTAGACTTTTTGTTTTGTAGTTACACTGGCACTGATAATGACAATGTGCTGGGATTGATCTTGAGATTTGCTAAGATCTCTCTCCTTCCCCTCAGAGCAGCTTTGACGATCTGGAACGAGAACTCAGGTCCGAGTTCCGGAATCTTCACCAGTTCCTGGATGAGGAGGAGAGCAGGGATCTGGAGCGGATGAGGAGAGAGAGGGAGAGGCAGGTGAAGCTGCTGAGGGAGAGGGAGAAGAAGATCATAGAGCAAGAGAGAGACCTGGAGAGAGCTATCGTGACGCTCAACAGCAAACTGGCAGAGGAGGAAAGTCCCAAACTGCTCAGAGTGAGTCATGTTCGTCTCAACATAGCCACATCCGGGAATCGAACTCCCAACCTTCCAATCGTGAGACCAACACCGTAACCGCTGAGCCACCTGACTCCCTAACACCACAAGGGGTTGTAGAAAACGGTAGTCACCTGGACACGATATGTTTCGACACCCATCCAGGAGTCATTCTCAATCTTTTGAAAATCGAGATTGAAACGAAACGTCTTGATTTTGAAAACCGTGTCCAGATGACTCCCTCTGGAAACCTTTTCTGTAGTGGATCACTGCTGGATGAAAAAGGGTCGACACTGATTTATACCCAGTGGTCCATACTGTCCCTGCCCTCCCACCCCTGGACCCCAGTGACGTTGTTTGTTCTTTGGCAAATGTGCTGTAGCTCTCGTAAGACAGCTGGTTTTATGTCTGTGCGTCAGATACGTGAAGCAGGAGTTATGTCACTGGGTGTTTGACTGAATGGCTGTCAAAGAGGGAACAATGGAGATAGAGAGCTAGGAGGGGAGTGCCTGAGATCAGATATCTCTCCGTAGAATGTTCTGGAAGAAGTGCTAAAAAGCAACGCTCACGCAAACTAACTCCAGTGTCGATCACGTAGAGTCACAGTGTCAGCTGTTCTGGCCCTGATTGGATCAATTATAGTAATTGATCGAGCTAAAGAGTGAAGCTGTTTGGTTTCATCAAGTCTAAATCAATTTCACGTAGGGAGTCAGGGAGGAAAGGGTGCTTACACAGCGGAACTCTAGGATGGAAACGCCTCTGGCTGTTAAGCTGCGGTGTTGAACACTTTTAAGAGTTCTACTGGGTATTCTGAAGGATGTCTCATATAGAGACCTTGGGTTGGTTGGGCAAACGTGTTAACATCAGTTTTTTTGTTGTTGTTGCTTAATGATCATGTTGATGATAACTGTCCTATTGTCTGTTTTCAGGATATTCAAGATCTCTTAAAAAGGCAAGTTCAACATCTGCCTTTTTTTAACTCTTCAGCTTTTCTGCATATCAGCTTTCTTTCCCTTTCATCGACGCTCGTCGATCTCTCCGTCACTCCCTCACCTGTAAGTCCTTATTTGGTCGGTCAGGTAATTCTGTGACTCTCACGTTCGTTTCTCCCACCTGTTCCCCTCCTCTCCCCCCTTTTCTTCCCCCTCTCCCCCCCTTTCCCCTCTCTCCTCCTCCCCCTCTCATCCTCTCCCTGTAGGTCCCAGGTAAGCTTCATCCCTCCGGCTAAGATCGACACAGAGGTTCGGTCAGGTCAGTTCATCGGACCGATCCAGTACAGGATATGGAAACACATGAAGAGTTGCCTCTACCCAAGTGAGTACGCATACACACACAGGTACACACACACACACACATATAGACATGCACACACAAATGCACACACAACATCAAAAAACAACCCTGTCTCGCATGACTTGAATCTCCCTCTGTCTCCTGCTCCTAAGACATCTCCACGATGACCTTCGACCCTGACACGGCTCACCCAAACCTCACCCTGTCCCCATCCTTCACCTCGGTGCGGTTCGAAGAGGACAAGGACGTAAGGGGGTGCGAGGCGAACCCCCGCCGCTTCCACTACTACTACAGCGTGATGGGCCGAGAGGGCTTCACCACAGGACGCCACTACTGGGAGGTGGAGGTGGGCCCCAAAACAGCCTGGCGCTTGGGCGTGGCCAGGGAAGATGTCCACCGGGGCGAGATGGATTCCAGCGGGACAGCCAGTGGCCTGTGGACCCTCTCCCTGAAGGGCGGGGCCATCCTGGCCTGCACAGACCCCAAGCCAACCAGGGTCAAGGTGGCCATCAGGCCTCGTCGCATCGGGGTGTTCTTAGACTGCGAGAAGGAGGAGGTGTCCTTCTACGACGCCGTCAGCATGATGCCCCTCTACACGTTCTCCATGGTGGCGGTTCTAGTCCCCTTGTTCCCCTTCTACAACCCGTGTGATACTGACGACGGGAAGAATCTGGGTCCTCTTAGGCTCTTCAGCCCTTCCCTATGAGAGGAACACAACAGGCCAGCAGGCTGTACTTACAGGAGGCTGCATGCTGATGGAATAGAGAGGCATTATTTGTTTTTATACTGTCCTTTTTTTGTCCGAATCTGTTTAAAGGTAGGAAGTCAGGTGGCCAAGCGGCAAAGGGTGTCGGGTTAGTAATCAGAAGTTCCCTGGTTCGAAAACCCGGCTGTGCCAACATTACGTTGTGTCCTTGGGCAAGGCACTTCACCCTACTTGCCTCGGGGGGGGGGGGGGGGGATGTCCCTGTACTTGCTGTAAGTCACTCTGGATAAGAGCGTCTGATAAATGACTAAATGTAAAGGTCTCTTTAATGAGTTGGGATTTCTGATTGAGAAATAGAACACTTAATAGTGCAATTTGCATTGATTTCCTCTTCCTGTCAGATATGAGAATATTCTACTTGATCTGTGTGTGTTTTGACAGTTTAGTCATGACATTGTGAATGAGCGTTTTCATTTGATTCATCGCTTGCGTGAATTTCACCTAACATGAATAAAACAGCTTGACGGATTTTCTATCATCGCTCAGTGGAGTTGGTGTGTTTTTTCCAGGGTATCTGAAGTTCTCTCAAAGTTCTCTTTGAGTTCTCTCAAAACCAGGTGTCATCTGAACTGTCATGGTACCTTTGACCTGTTTATAAATATCACAGTCATGCCTGCTTCACTGGCACAGGCATGGAAGTTATGTCAAAGAGAAGGGAGGGGGGAGGAGGAGGGGCAGGGAGGGGAAGGGAGGGGGAGAGGAGGTGGTGGAGGGGAGGCAGAGGTAGAGGTTGACGGCGAGAACGAATTGAAATATTGAACGACACGTGTGACATTGAGTGAGCTGGTTTAAGAGGATAGGAATGGCAGCGCTGTCACACTGGCTGAGACACAACCGAACGACACAAGGCCGTAAATGGGATGTGTTCACATGCGTACGATACACACGCTCAATGACAACTGCCATGCGCGTGAAGCAAGACTGACCGAGGCGATCGTCGTTCCACCGATACCTTTCGGAATAAAAAAAAACGCGTGTTGACGCAATATTGCCTTTATTTATTTATTGTTCTTTTTTTTAACATGAAATAAAGAAAAATCAAATACAAAAACGTTACCAAACGTCTGTGTGTCTGTCGTGAGTTGGGATTGGAGGACAGTATGATGTCATCAGAACGTAGACCACACAGGCCGTCACAGCTGCAGAAAAAGAAGCGATAGCTCAGATAGTGCAAGGGGAGCTAAAGACAACATGGCGGCCATTTTGGTTCATGCTCACCAAGGCTGGTATCAAACCTGCTGCCATGAAGACAGACCACAACAGACCACAACTGCCAAAGTGCTGATTCACTTCACATATTCCCTATTAGAGAATATTTCCCAACCTGGCTTTTTTCCTCTTACAGTAATACAGTACTGGTACATGATAGGATGATTTAGGGTTAAGCTTAGTACATAGTCTATAGTCTACTCCGCAACAACAAAATTAATTCTGGCCAAGACATCACATCACAAGAAATGCTGAACAGCTTCATTCATATTTCAGTTTCTCTTCATTAAACCCGTCCACTTTCAAATATCTGACCAATCGCACAACAGTTGTCAGACACACAAGAAAAAAAGGTTCTGCTGAGGGGATGTGATGAGAACATACTGCAAGAACTCCCTGCAAGAACAAAATTACGTCATTTTTCTGGTTCTTGCGGAGTATGACCTTTAAACATACACATCTACAGAGTAGGTTGGTCTCACACTTTCGGAGAGAGACCTGGGACACTTTGTTAGTCGGATATTCTTACACACTGCCATCTAGCTTTGCCACTAAACCGATGCGAGGCAGCACAGCCTTTAACAGCTCGCCAATTCACACAACGTTTGCTACACAATGTTTTCTCAATAGGCCCATAAACTCAACGGTTAATAAACAATTCTGCAATTCCCTGGCGACCATCTGCAAACACCTAAGGCCCTCGTGTTCAAACCAGGAGTGTCCAGGTGCTTTCATAATTTGTTGGCAGGAGAGCACAGGGTAGTTTATCCTCTACGATCTTGTGTAATGGTTCTAGACTTCTAGTGACCCTATGTTTAATCATCTAGTCTCGTATGCTCTGTGAACCTTACGGGAGAAACTGAACTCAGCAGCATCGCTATCAGTGCCATTTCGTTTTACATTTTCTGGCAGTCAAATAAAGACGAGAATCTATTTTTATCACGTTTATCACGATGCCATGCGGGGTACGCAGACACACAGATAAAGTAGAAGAACAACAACAAAAATGCTGATATTTCAACATTTCGCCCAGCTTACTTGAAATGGGGGGACAACGACGACGTCCTTTTAAGACACACACTAACGCTTGTCTACGCAAATACATCACAAACATACTTCAACACACTTTTCCCGAAACACACACAAAAGCCATGGTAAGAATAACATTGTGATGATAGCTCCTGCGTATCCACACACAGACAAGAAGATATTCTAATAAAATAAAATAAATAACCTTGTTGAATGTTTGTGGGCATGCTGCGATAAACATGTTTTTAAAACGTCATAAATATTTCTGTATTTTTCTTTGTTATATGTAATGTGCATTGCTGTATAATGTGCATAGGCTTTTTGAGGCTGAAATGGCAACAATAGATGACAATCGTAAGATCTATTATTTTGACAACTAGGTTGCCAAAAAGTGATCAACATTATAATTGTTAATGTGCTTAAAGTGTTTTTTATATATTTATATATGTACTTTTAAAAACATTTTATCTAGATGTTAGTGAATATTAGCTTATGTGTACAGCATATAGTAGGTATAAATGTTATATTCAGCATTTTTTAAGCTTGGTGAGAAAAAACTGAATTAGTTTGTCCTATCATGAAGTATAATACAACAACCAGTCTAAAACATTCAACCTTCAGCAGGAAGCTCCAAAACAGCTTCCACATGCAATATTTACAGTGCTGGTCAGAGTCAGCACACTGTGTGTGTGTGTGTGTGGGTGTGTGTGTGTGTGGGTGTGTGAAAGAGAGGGTGGACACAGAATGTGTGTGTTTGTGTGTGTGTGTGTACGAGAGGGTGTACACAGAATGTGTGTTTGTGTGTGTGTGAGTGTCTCTGTCTCTGAGTGAAAGAGGGAGGGTGGACACACAGAATATGTGCGTTTTGTGTGCATATGAAGCAGCTAAACACCTGCTTTTAGTATTGCCAAGGTGGGTTTGGTAACATGATCTCACTTCTATACAGATTCAGACTGGAGTGCGATTTCTTCAGTCAGATTTTAACATGATTGCATCACTACAGTATAATACCTTAATTAAACTATGTGCATGACAACTATCTTATAAACCATGTGGCTTTCAGGCACCTTGAATTAAAAATGGGTTAATATACTGTTCATGTTATAGCATATTAAATGTGACATTTACATCTATGTTAACATATGGCTTCGAAATACAACTGCGCAATTTTTAATTTGTTTTCTTACAAGAAAACAGACTAGAAAGTTAGTAAAACAAAGGCCATCCTTTGAGTTGGTTGAACATGGACATATTGTGAATGATCCGAACATGGACATATTCTGAGTGATCCATCAATATTCAGGTTAATAAAGTAATCTGAATCTGAATATTGACGGGTAACCCTATTGACTTAACAAGGCTTGTATTTGTGCTTTTTCAACAAATCTTAAAAGGCTTTAGCTTTGGAAACCATGATGTACCGTTTTCTAAGTGTACGTGCGTAGAGTTAAAAGATGAGGTAGAGATGTACAGTGTCCACATCTCTGTACCGTACCTGGCTAACATGCTTCAGGAGATAGTAAGAAAGGTTTCAGTCTTAGTCATCTGGACGCTGTTTTCAAAATCAAGAAGTTTCCATCACTATCCAGGTGTCATTCGCAATCAGAGAAAATGATCTGAGAACTCAAGATACTTATGCTACTCTGTGCTGTCTAAGCCCCGCCCTCTTTCTACTTCTGAAACATTTTCTACAATGGAACAATCCTGGACGAATAAGGGTCTACACCGACATGCTTCAGCAGAATTAACCACCTACAAAGCTAAGTCTTCTGAATCTTAGCCCGCTCTAAAAGTTCAAAACAATCATCAGCACAAGCTATTACAGCTATTACAAGCCCTGGGATTGTAATAGCAATTGCAATAGTTGGTGAAGGTCAATTTCTTGAAAGCTCAAATGCAGATGTTGTCTTTTAAAGACATTGATTGGGTCATGCCCTTGACATCAAATGGATGGTGAAGGTCAATTTCTAGAAAGCTCAAATGCGAATGTTGTTGTTTTTTAAAGACATCGATTGGGTCATGCCCTTGACAACAAATAGTCAGTAGCTGGTGAGACTATCGAGTAACGACCATTAACTGAGGGTTGATTTTGATCCGTAGCAACGTCAAGAGCAGAGCGTGCATTAGTGAAGAGGACAAAGTTAGAGAATAACACTTTTGTCTGTTTGCAAAATCACGTTTTGTGTAGATAGTAGCTGGCAAATGCATGGATCAGCCTATGTCCTTTTTAAAGAACAAGTCAAATCTAAGCAGGCAGACTTTCGGATGGAGAGAAAGAAGGGAACCGGTATATAAGTATCTGGCCTGAGCCAATTTCCCTTATCACACAGGTGTAGGCAGACCATCTATTAAAAATTACTACATTTACCATGATTCATTGGGGCAAAGCGTGTCCAATGAGGTGAGCCTGGTGTCTTCATGGGAACCGTGGTCGATAATAGTAAAAAGCACCCATGGCCATACTGGAATTTATCTTCATGTAGGAAGGATTGTAAATATAGTCAATTTGGATTCAAAACAAGAGATTGGTTCGGGCAGAAGTGAAGATATTAGTACATATGTCAGTTTAGCTGGTCGTACTCCATACGGAAGGTGTTTAGAAGTGATGCTGATGATAAGCAGGTAAGTAGCATGGATACTGTTCTTGGATAGGTGTTGTTCAACCAGTCCAGTCTGAAGGCTTGATGCCCAGTCATGGTACAAAGTCACAGTCCATTGAGGACGGTGTCAATATCATGCCAAAGGGGGTATCATTTAACCTGGTTGAAAAAAGGGGGCCTTGACAATATGAAATCTTCATGCTTCTGACGGGTTAATCCACATGCTGATGAACAGGCTTCTAGAAGGTTCTCATGAGACTCCACAGATGGAGATGGTCAACAAACAAAAAAAACTATAGTAGATGTCTTCACTCATCAAATAAAGTCAAGGCTAACTAATAAGGTGTAAACCCGTTACAACTTTCCATTTTTAACAACATTAGGTGAATATTTTCATCTGTAAACTCTGCAGCTGATCTTGTTTGCAGACATGGCAGTCATACTCTAGTTTACAAAGGAGTACGCAGCATTAAAAAGTTAGAAAAAAAGTCAGAGAATGTATAGAACCATGTGAAACGTATCCAATTAACAGAACAGATCTCCAGAAATGAGTGTTAAATTTCATGTGAGATTTTGTAACAAGTGACAGTATTTTCAAGCACGTGTCTAAATCTAATCTTCCACCCTCATAGCAGTGTGTACTTCCTTATTTAGTTGCGGGTGCTCGATCGCCTACAATGGTGAAAGAGGGAAAACATGGGTGGGATTCCATGTGCAGGGGTGGTGCTCAGGTGGAGGTTGAAATGGCGGTGGTGTCCTCCACCTTTGTTGGAGTGCTAGCATCCCCCTTAGCCTCCAGAGATGGACTACCAGAGCTCACCTCCAGGGGGGGCTCTTTGGTTGCTTTCACTTCCACTTCCGGGGTCTTAGGAGGTGTGGCTTTAGAAGCCGCCGAACTTCCAATCAGATCGACGGGGGTGTGGTCTGTGGCCGGCTTGGATTCGGGCGTGGGTTCAAGGGTACCGTTGGTGGTTGGAGCCGGCTCTGGCGTGGTCGGCTTAGGTGGGTCGGGAGTCACAGCTAGCTTGGGTGAAGGTGGTTGGGGTTTGGTCGCCTTTGGTGAAGGAGACAGGGGTGTGATTGATTTAGGCTCTGGGCTTGGGGTTGGTTCAGGTGTTTTGGACTCTAGACCAGCACCTGGGCTGGGTATGGAAATGGGACTTGGCATCAGTTTGGGGTCTGGACTCTGGACTGGACTGGACTTGGTGTCCACTGGTTTGGTTACCAACAGCTTTGAATCAGCCGATGACTCAGGGCTTTTATTTACCACTGGAGGTGGGCTAGACTTTATAACTGGAGGTGGGCTAGATTTGATCTCTGGTGGTGGGCTAGATTTAGGAACAGGAGGTGGGCTAAATTTGATCTCTGGTGGTGGGCTAGATTTGATCTCTGGTGGTGGGCTAGACTTAGGAACTGGGGGTGGGCTGGATTTGACCTCTGGTGGTGGGCTAGACTTAGGAACTGGGGGTGGGCTGGATTTGACCTCTGGTGGTGGGCTAGACTTAGTAACTGGAGGTGGGCTAGATTTGATCTCTGGTGGTGGGCTAGACTTAGGAACTGGGGGTGGGCTGGATTTGACCTCTGGAGGTGGGCTAGACTTTGTAACTGGAGGTGGGCTTGATTTGATCTCTGGTGGTGGGATAGATTTGACCTCTGGTGGTGGGCTAAATTTAGAAACTGGAGGTGGGCTGAACTTGACCTCTGGTAGTGGGCTAGATTTTATAACTGGAGCTGGGCTAGATTTGACTTCTGGTGGTGGGCTAGACTTGGGAACTGGAGGTGGGCTAGATTTGACCTCTGGTGGTGGGCTAGACTTGGGAACTGGAGGTGCGCTAGATTTGACCTCTGGTGGTGGGCTAGACTTGGGAACTGGAGGTGCGCTAGATTTGACCTCTGGAGGTGGGCTAGACTTGGGAACTGGAGGTGGGCTAGATTTGACCTCTGGTGGTGGGCTAGACTTGGGAACTGGAGGTGGGCTAGACTTAATAACTGGAGGTGGGCTAGACTTTGATTCAGGAACTGGAGACTTCTTAACCACAGGAGCAGGTGCACTAGACTTCACCACAGGAAGTGAGGCAGGCTTGAATTCGGGAGCAGGGGGTGCGCTTGCTTTGGTTTCATAGGCTGCAGAGAGGGTCACAGCCTCAGAGTCAAGGAACTGGTCAGCGGCATCCGTGTCCGTGTCTAAAGGAAGCCCGGTGGTGTTGAACTCCACCCCTGAGTCGCTCGTCTCCAGGTTGGCCCCTTCCAGAATCTCCTTAGAAGACACCTCCAGACCCTGAACGACAAGTAGAGAGGAGGTGAGATAACAGCAGGTCACTTTAAAAAACTAAGACTTTCTAACCTTTTTCAAACTGGTTCATACCTTGATGTCCACCTCAGTGCTCTGTGATTTATCCGTATTGTCGGCCAGAGAATGACCCTTGGAATCTTCGTTAAACTGCGTGATGTTCTTGACCACCTGTAAACACACACACGCGCCCACACACATGGTTGTTTTTTTCTAACCAACCTGTGCTAATATCAAATGCTAGTGTTACTTGCCATCTCATTAGTTTATTTGTAAGCCAGACTCAAGGATTTCTCATGAAGTTTTTGTACATTGGAATGTTGGAACATTTGAAACAATCCTATTTGGGATGTTATTCTGTGGCACCCACATTCGAAAGATCGCATATTAGCGACGCTTCTCATGAACTTGATGAGCCTCTGGTTGAATGAAGGTATCTAACCGACCTGTCGGAAGGCTTCTCCGTCGTCGTCCTTGCTGTGGGCGATCTTCTCCAGGGCTTCAGCCCTCTTGGCTCTTTTCCTGACCTTGAATAGGCAGGAGATCAGACACACCAGCAGCAGGAACGCCAGCAGACCCACCAAAGAGATGATTGCCACGTACACCGGCGGTAGCTTATAGGCTAACGGAGGATGGAGAAAAGAGGCAGAGAGGGGAGGAGAAGAGTGACAGGGAGGGAGTGAGTGAGTGTGGGAGGAAGAGACCAGAGGGAGAAGGGCATACAGAGGAGAGATGGCTAGAATCAATTATTCATCTATTTTTAAATCCTTGAAATTCAAGATGCAGATTAAACAGCGACATTTTGGCCTCTCGATGTCAAGCCTTTGCCAGTTTTTTTTTCTTCTTCTTTTGTGATTGATTTAACATTGATGTACAGTTCTAATTCAATGCCTCTCTCGCCTCTGTGCCAGCCAGCCAGACAGACCACCCCCACCCTCCACCCCCACCCTCCCGCCACCCCCACCACCCCACCCACACCTCCCCTCCCTTTTCACACCTTCAACCTGAAGGTAGACATTGGACACGGGGAAGCCCAGTATGTCGGTGACTTGATAGTGTCCATCATCGCTGCCCGTGAGCCCCTCCAGGATGCACACAGAACCGTCCAGGGACAGCCGACCTTCCAGGCTCAGGTCTGGGGGAAACTGAAGAAGAAGAAGAAAACAAAAACACTGAGACACCCCCTCCATGCCTGACAGAAGGGCTCTACAGAAGAAGAAAAAACTCCAGGATGTGAAATGTGTCGCTTTAAGTCACGTTAGCGGAAGAGGAGCAGTACCACTAGATTCCCTTTGTCGACGATGAGACGCGCTTTGGCATCGTATTCGGGGGTGTAGAAGACCTGCACCATGGAACTGTTGAGGATGAGGTTGATCTTCAAAGTGCTGTCGTATGGCAGTCGGAAGAAGTTCTGGTGCTCTGGAGGAGAAGAAGAACAGGCCTGTCACACTTATACTCCACCTGACTCCCAGATAGATTCGAATCCCTCCCTCAGTTGAACGGAAAAGAACGACCTCTGACCTTTGACATTGAGGCACACTTTTTTCTTGATTTTGCCCTCTGCGTCTCGTATGGTGTAACTGCCCTCGTCGGAGCCCGTCACCGTATTCAGAGTGACCCGCTTGTCGTTGACGCTGATGCGGCCTTGGTAACCGTCCCTCGCCACTCGGCTCTGGGTATACAGGACCTGCGCAGGCCTGGACACAGGAAAATAGCAGCTCTCGTACGTGCCAGATAGCCAGACAGCATCAGCAGACATTCCCAAATACACAACAACAACCTTTTGGCAGATCCTGATATCCATTACCGACAGAAAAACTAAACTTTTGTGTTCAATTGTAGAAAGTTTTTTTTCAGAGGAAGTAATCTGGACTGTTTACCAAAATCCAGACGTTTCGACACCCATCCCATCATTCTCAATGATAAATATTCAGAATTGCTTCTCAACTGTTATTTAAAACGTCTTAATTTTGAAAAAAAAGTGTCCAGATGACTAACTTCTTAAAAAGTGTTCTACAAACGATTGAATACTTTTTCCAAAAGAAGTGTTTAATCTGTGTTTTGTTTTTTTCAGTGTGGAGGTGTATGACAGCTTTACCTGTTGGTCTGGTTGGCCTCAATAGTAATGTGCCTGTACTCCAGGGTGATGGGGGGGTTCACCCATGCCAACTGGATGTGGTAGTTATCCCCATACATTACACTCTGCTCCAAGGAACAATCTAAAACAAAAGAGCAGGGGGGGGTCGGGAGATAAAGATAGAGCAATCTAGGCTGACAGGAAAGAGGAAGTGGGAAGACAAAGGCAATTTAGGAGGAGAAGATAAAGATAGAATAACCAGCCTGGTGGATGGACGAGGCTGGTGGTTAAATAGCTGCATAATTGTGTCCTTGTGAATCTCACACGCTGTTCAACTCCACACACCTCCATCCTTAAACACTGTTACTGTGACACTAGGGAGGACCAACTCCATGCAGCTTTTGTTAAAATGCACCAGCTTTCATCTCTTAGAACCATTTAGCCATTTCTCTTCTTTTTCCTGTCAGGATCTGGGCCCGATTCTTAGTGTGATTATTGTGCTCAAGACCCGTTCAACGTTCTTATCTTTTATAGGTATGTAGTTATTTTAAACTTCCGATTTTTTATTTTAATTGTTAGTTCATCGTTCGTTTTGACTTTTTTTTATATTAAAGATCCATATATGTTTGTTTGCACCGTCCATGTTTATGCAAATGTGCATGGCGAATAAAACGAATTGAGCACCTTTATTGTAGAAAGAGCAGATTGTCTACCTCTGACGATGAGAGTGATGCGTCTGATGTCTTCAGGGTTGTCGTTGTTCTTCACCGTGTACAAGCCTTCCTGCTCCTCCTTGAGGTCGTACACAATCAGGTGGCTGGCGGGGTCGTTAAGTCTGGCGGTGGAGTTGACCACAACGCCGGCCGTCATCAGAGGAACCTCAGGCCCAGGCGGGGTGTTCCTGGGGAGGAACACAACGTCTGAAGCCGGGCTGGTCAGGAGGATCTGGAAGTCCTCGCCGAGGAACATGGTTTTCGATAGTTCTTTGACTGGAGAGGGTGGGGGGTGGGGATGTGGAGGATATGGGAGTGAGGTGTGGAGAAGGTGGGGGGAGAAAAGGGGGAGGTGGAAGGAGGTCGAGGGCAGGTATGGGGGAAGGTAGGAGGGTGGGTGTGGAAGAGAGAAGAGGTGATGGGAGAGAGGGGTGGGAAAAAAGAGAGAAAGATTCAGTAAGTGAACTTGAACACAACCTGAGAAAAACATATCTGATTCCTACTGTTGTGGTTCATGGATTTGTAGTCATAAAAACAAGTAATAGATCAACAATAGGTAAAATACCTTTTGCAGGGGCTGAAAGAGCTGAGAACAAAGAGAAAGAAGGTCATTGTTATATTTATATATATATATAAAATAAAAAAGGTTATTATATTGCATTGGTCTTCACACAATTCTATTATGAAGTGATGTCGGAGCACATTAATCATCATTACTGGACACACCTGTGCTCAGCAACAAGCCGAATACAGCCACACACACTGTCTTCATCTCGACAGAATCCGTTGTGTCTGGAAAGATACATAACAAATTTAAATTCAGCTGAAATATTGTACTTCTTTTCCCTCCTTTTCTTCCCTCTCTATTTTGTACGAGTCATCTGTATAATGTGTGCTTCTTCTTTGGTATCCCGTCTCCCTCTTCCTCTTTCTGCAGCCTTGGATTGTTGGTGTGTGCTAGGGAGGGGCTGGGATGACACTGCAGTGGCAGGCCGATCGTGCTCCGCGCCACTTCTACACGCTGAGCGAACACTCCAGTGACATCATCCTACGGTGACATTCATTGACAGGTTGAGAGAGGAACAGCCTCCTGCTTTAGCTCTCTCTGTTTCTCCTCTATGAAAGTGTTGTGGGGGTCATGTAGCGCAGTCTGTTAAGGGGATTGGGCTGGTAATCAGAAGGTACCCAGACCAAACCCCGGCTGAGCAAAAATGATGTGGTGTGTCCTTGGGTAAGGCACTTCACCCTACCTGCCTTAGGGGGGAATGTCCCTGTACTTGCTGTAAGTCGCTCTGGATAAGAGCATCTGCTAAATGACTACATGCAAATGTGTTGTGTCATAAGAAGGCATGAAATAATCTCTTCATTCCTCATCTGCAGGCAGGAAATCATTCAGTCACTGACTCACATCCAATTCCATAATGTCCTCATTAACATCTCGCCGTTTCCGATCTTGACCCAGCCCACCTCAGATTCTCACTACACGCTCTCTCTCTCTCTCGCTTTCTCACCGCAAACTGGGCGATCAGCCTAACAGAACCATAAGACAGAACAAAACCAGCAACAAGGGCCTGATCGCAGCATCCGGCTGCCAAGAAACCACTAGCACTCCTCCTCGTATCCTCCTCTCTACTGCGGTAAATAACAGCTTGAATAACACATCCACTCAATAACGTCTGGCTATAATTCTTATTTTCCAAAATATTGTTTCTTTCAACAGGTTGAATCCTCATTTGACGACAAGCCAGGTTTTTTTTTCTTCTTCTTCTTCTCCTTCTTCAGATGTTGAATGATGAAACTTGATTGAAGAGATTAAAATAAGATCTCAGGATCAGGGACATCAAACGAGTGACAGGTGTTTATTGTATGTGTTTGTATTTACTGCATCTTCTCCAGCATATGGGACATTAGAAGACTAAATAGGCTGCTGTTTCAAGAGAACCTGCGAAGCAGATAGTTAATGATTTTCTCCTACATTTGAGAAGAAAAAAATATATAGTTTGGCACACAGAACTACATTCTTATCCTTAGGCCACACACAACTCGCACACACACTCTCTCTCACACACATACCTTCACTGTCCTCTGGGTTATTAACCATGGGCTAGTGGACACAAACCAAACCATCTGTTGTCCTGCACCCACACGCCTTCAGTCTCTCTCGCTCTCATTTCCTTTGCCTCCTACCCTCACACTTTCTGTCGGATCACTCTCTCTGTCTCTGTCCGTCTCTCTGTTCCTCTCTGTCTGTCTCTCTGTGCCTCTGTCCCTCTTCCTGTCCCTCTTTCTGTCTCTCTCTCTGTCCTGCTTCCTGTCCCTCACTCTCTTTCTCTCTCTGTCCCTCTCCAACGCCCCTTTCCTTCGCTATTTTGGTCGCCCTTCCTGGGTCCTCACATTCCCTCTCTCCATATCTCCATTATTCAGCAACTTTCCTCTCCTCTCCTCTGTGTTCATATTTACCCTTCTCATTGACTGGTCTTTCTTCCTTATTACTCATTAAATCGTTTTCTCCTGCAAATAATCTTTCGTACTTTTACCTGTCAGTGAATTTTGTTTTCCTGCTGTTAGATCTCTATCTTACCCCCTCTTTCTGTCTCCTTCACCCTCTCTCTGTCATCTTGTGTGTCCTCCCTCTCTCTCTCTTCTCCTTCTCCCTCTCTCTCCCTCTATCTCTCGTCTCCTTCACCCTCTCCTCCTCTTATCTTACATAATCCTAGTCAGAGCATCAAACTCTGAACTCAAAGACTCCGCCTGTCCTCAGTTTAGCTCACGAGACTAACAGGCAGGTCTTTGTTGAGCTCTATAAAGAGGCGGAAAAGGCCATCAATGACTACAGATGTGGGCGACCTACAAAGACACCTCTATTTCTCCTTCATCCTATTTCCTTTAAACCCCATCTCCCTCTTCTCATGCATAACCCTGGGTCTGTGAGGGCCCAAACCTTTCCAAAGGCAAAACCCACAGTGCAAGAAGGTGCTCGGTCCAGCCTACACAGGCCACATGCAAACTCACACCAATGATTTCTATCCACCTCTTCTCTCACTAGACATGGCCTTTCATAAATCACAGGGCAAAGCATGAAGGGAGAGAAAAAAATATACGACTGAGTCGTCAGAGCAGCGTGTGCATGTCAGACTAGCTAAACGTTTACTCTACAAGAAGTGATGCACACACCATGACATGACGTGGAGGGCATCGATTAGGTTTAAGATTGATTCCTCTCTTTGGTCACGTCGCTATTTGACCACTCTGACGTGAAACAAACTGACTGTTAAGACAGAACCCATCAGCCAATCCGATGTGTTGTCTTCTGCCATCGTGTAATTGTCAGATCAGAGGACATGAAAGAAAAGGAAGGCAAAAGAAAGAGGGCGGGATTTGCTAGTTGCGTTCACAGCGCCTTGACATTAAAGTGCTGCCATGGCTAAAAGGATGATGGATGAGACCCGGGAAGCGGTAGGACAGAGAGCAAAGGGAGGAGGAATCTTAATATCCTCAGCTCGTCTAGAGCCTAAACTCCTCCAGCAGTATCGTTCAGCAGGAGATGGTGGGGTTAAGAGTACTTGTTGGCCAGAAATTGTTGAATTCTTAAGCAAATTCGTGTTAGATTTTTGGTTTTAAGGAATAATTCAAGTTTTGAAAGCGAGACATGTTAAGATACATTCAAGATATTTAGACGCCGTAATTAGTTTTTGATATAGTCAACCAATAAGACCAGTCAGTTTAATAAATACGCAGGATATAAAACAACAGATTAGTTCAGGCTGACCGGATGGTTTGTGGCATGTCCCGGCGGCCTATGCAGCACCGACACTGGCCACAGTCATGGGGCCACAGTCACTATCACAGCCTCCTGTGGAGCTGGGAGAGGGGGGAGGGGGGGTATATTCACACCCAGTCCCTTCTCATCCAGAAAGAGCCCAAAACCAAACATTTACAATTAGGACAAGAGCTCGACTTGGCAGTAATAAAAAAATACAAATTAAAAAAACTAAGTGTTAAACTATATATAATATAGGCCAATGGGCTCTCTTTGCGTTACAAATGAAGATGATTGATCGATTAAAAACAGCATATTTCTTAGAAGGCTATAAAATGATGTATCGGTATGTTCTTGATGCGGTAAATGACTATTTACGATGGCATATTTCGATAGCAATGTTAGGATAATTTCCAGAAGTAACGTGACAGGCAGTTCGATTTATATATAGGTTGGGTAGCAAGTATATTGGCTAATTATTCAATTCCTTATTTTTATTTTTGTACTAATAGTCTACCAATTTGTTTTCCAACCCTTATAACAGTCTAAATCAAGACTCATGCATATTTAAATGTCCCGTCATCTTTTAATTCCACGAAGCGTCTGAAGATGATCTTTTTTAAACAGGTGAAGCGTTTATTTTGGAATTCGCTGTCACATTACAAGATTTAAGGTGGAAAAACCCAACCATCTAGAAAAAAAAATATATCTAGATATGTAGACCGCTAGGAAAAGCCCCTTACCAAAAACTGCAGAATTTAACCCTTCCAACACCAGACACATTTCTTCCCATGCAACACTAAAATAAAACCATACGGGACACTTACCCTTAATAGGTCGGTAAGGCTCCGGTATCACCGTTAGAAAAAACCCGTGTTCGAGTGTCTGACAGGAGAAATGTTGCCGTTATCCACTGATGAATGTAAGGATATGTTCTTGTCGTCACCCTCGCTCTTAACCTCGCCCCCCCACGAGCCGTACTTGACTAGCAGGACTGAACATTTGGAAGATGCTCAGAATATGTCGGTCTCTGAAGAGCTCGGAAGAGCTCGAGCAGTGTCGGTAAATATCGGATACCTGACCAAAAGTAACGTCTGGGTCCGCGGGTCCTGTGAGTCAATATGTTGAGCAACATAATGTACACAACGAATGGGTTGAAACACCCATCAAGACAAATCTAAATGATATTTTAACGTCCACTCAAAATTCTCAATTTTGAGACCCTGAAAGGAGAAATAAAGAAGCTTAGGTTTTGAACTGATTTGACTATATAAACAAATTAATCCAAGGGTCAAATCGCTACAAAATATTTATTTCAAACGTAAACATCCTATATCTAAATTGATGAGCAGCATTAACACGAGGTGTTTGTCAAACTAACGGAAATAATGATTTACTTTCAGCTTTATCTGTAAATCAACTCTTTGACGTCTCATAAATAGGTTTATAACTGACACTAGTAGCCTATGATTTAATCAAAGGAGGAGGGATATATAATATTCATCTTTGATTTGTGTTGTTATTCCTAAACCTAAACCCCCTACAGCTCTCTCTTTCATCACTGGCAGGAGGAATACTTCCACGGAACATATCTGCTCATTCTCAAATTGTCTTAATAAAAAGAAAGATCTTCTCCTGTTGTTATGTAATACAATCATCAATGGCATCACAGGTGTAGAGATCATACACTGTCAGAGATACGACCATCTCTCCATCTTCATTATGTAAAAGTTTGGGTCCAGTATTTATATATATTTATATCGCAGGATATTTGCTGTTATATTCAGTTTCTTGGACGGTTGGTCACTTTATGGTCCTAACTTCATGATGCCTTCCTGCCCCGCCCACGGCCCCTTGCCTGGGGCTTGATGAAGGTGGGCAAGGCGTGGGCCTGGAGGTCAACCCTCTGTTGGAGGACACCTGTGAGGAGGAACTCAGCACTGAGGACAGGCAGAGAGGCAGAGAAGGCAGGACCACACAGGGCCTGGTCCTCCTCACAGGAAACCACCACTGTCTGAGCCTGGAGGAGAGAGGAGGAGCCGGGAGGAGAGGGGAGGAGTCGGGAGGAGAGAAGCCAGGAGGAGAGGGGAGGGGCCAGGAGGAGAGGAGAGGAGCCAGGAGGAGAGGGGACGAGCCACAGGAGAGGGGAGGAGATAGTATTGGGGAGGCGCAGGGGAAGACAAAGGAGGGGCCAGGAGGAGATGGGAGGAGCCAGGAGGAGCAGGGAAAGAGAGCGGGACGAAAGGGGAGGAGCCAGGAAGAAAGGGGCGGAGCCAGGAGGAGAGGGGTTGGAACAGAGACATAGTTTAGAGGAAGCAGGATAAAAACATGATCTATACAGCTCTTATTGCACGATGGAACCAAAACGTTGAGGCCGTCAGAGGTACCTTGTGAGCAGAAGGCATCTTGGGGAGGAAATGAGCTCCACTGCAGGAAATGATTTCCTTCATCTGGCCTGGATCTGGCCTTACAGACCTGGTCACATGGATCTCATAGCCCTGAAACCAGCAGGGAAAGAGGGAGAGACAGGAGACAGACAGACAGGAGAGAGACCAACAGACAGACAGAAGACAGACAGGAGAGAGACAGACAGAAAGACAGGAGAGACAGACAGGAGAAAGAAAGACAGACAGGAGAGAAAGCCAGAGAGAGCAAGGGTTAATTGTAAACAGTAAAAGAAACGAACACGGACTGTCATCTTCATGACCTCAACACATTTTGTCAAAACACACAGCGATAAGTTAATTCATTTGTTACACATATATTCATTTTAGCACAACAACGTGGCTGCTAGAAGGACACTAAAGATGGTTTTCAGGAAGTGAGATAATGAGGGTAAAGAGAGAGATAATTGCATGGTTGCTCGGTCAGAACTAGGCTAATGGGAGTACCTCCATCAACATAAGAGCTGCATTAGAGTTAATGTCTGAGAGGGGAGAAAGACTCTGGCAGAGAACATGGAACATGGAGCACTTTGTTCATGTCTGGTCTGTGTGAAGACAGCGGAGTAATAGTTCTGTACAGACGTAAACCCTAATTGACGATCCGCGTGATTTGCTGGACTGGTGACTGACTCACTGTATATTTGGACCCTTCTTTAAGGAAGTGTGAGGCAGTACATAGTCCCTCGAGGAGGGAGATAGAGTGAAAGAGTGAGTGAGCAAGCGAGAGTGAGTGAAAGAAAGAGTGACAAGGAGCGAGAGAGTGACAGACAGTGAGGGAGAGTAAGTGAGAAAGAGTGACTGAGTGAGTGAGAGAGAGAGAGTGAGAGAGAGAGAGAGAGAGTGAGAGAGAGTGAGTGAGTCCTGTGTACCTGTAAGAGATGCTGCTTGCTGGCTGCTCTCAGTGAGTGAGTGAGTGAGTGAGAGAGAGAGAGAGAGAGACAGAGAAAGAGTGAGTGAGTCCTGTGTACCTGTAAGAGATGCTGCTGGCTGGCTGCTCTCAGTGAGTGAGTGAGTGAGTGAGAGAGAGAGAGAGAGAGAGAGAGAGAGAGAGAGACAGAGAGAGAGAGAGACAGAGAGACAGAGAGAGAGTGAGTGCGTCCTGTGTACCTGTAAGAGATGCTGCTGGCTGGCTGCTCTCAGTGAGTGAGACAGAGAGAGACAGAGAGAGAAAGAGACAGATACAGAGAGAGAGAGAGAGAGAGAGAGAGAGAGAGAAAGAGACAGATACAGAGAGAGAGAGAGAGAGAGAGAGAGAGAGAGCGAGAGAGCGAGAGAGAGAGAGAGAGAGAGAGAGAGAGAGAGAGAGAGAGAGAGAGAGAGAGAGAGAGAGAGAGAGAGAGAGAGAGAGAGAGAGAGAGAGAGAGAGAGAGAGAGAGAGAGAGAGAGAGAGAGAGAGAGAGAGAGAGAGAGAGAAAGCGAGCGTCCTGTGTACCTGTAAGAGATGCTGCTGGCTGGCTGGCTGCTATCAGTGAGAGAGAGAGAGTGAGTGAGAGAGAGTGCGTCCTGTGTACCTGTAAGAGATGCTGCTGGCTGGCTGCTATCAGTGAGAGAGAGAGAGAGTGAGAGAGAGAGAGAGAGAGAGAGAGTGAGTGAGTGAGTGAGAGAGAGAGTGCGTCCTGCGTACCTGTAAGAGATGCTGCTGGCTGGCTGCTCTCAGTGAGTCCTGAAGACAGAAGCTGAACTTGTGCTCCTGCTCTGCATCTTTCACCAGGAAGTCATCAGGACACAGGAAGCTACCGGCCTTCCCGCTCTAACGTGAGAGAGGAAGACGTGAGTGTGTGTGTGTGTGTGTGTGTGGTGACAGATAATGTATGTGTGTGTGGGTACAGATAATGTATGTGTGTTTGTGTGGATACATATAATGTGTGTGTGTGGATACATACAGTATGTGTGTGTGTAGGTACAGATAATTTGTATATATGTGTGTGTATGGGACCACATATGGAGTCCATATTTTATTGTATTTCCTGCTGTGTGAGGGTTTACCTTGTCCAGCCAATCAGGGGTGACAACAGGCACCCCTTTGGCCACGGCACACAGGAACTTGACTGTGCGACGCACCTTGTCCGTCACCAGGTGAGTCATGTCGGCCACGCCCCTCGCCATGCTACCCCCCAGACGAGACACCACCCTCTCCCCCTCCTCATCCACCACCCCCGTGAACAAAACCTGAAGGATGGGGAGAGAGGGAGAGGGAGAGAGGGAGAGAGAAAGGGAGAGAGGGAGAGAGGGAGAGAGAAAGAGAGATAGAGAGAGAGAGAGAGAGAGGGAAAAAAAGAGAGAGAGACTATCGATTCTTGTTTCCGATCTCCAAAGTGGCTTGGGTGTTGATGTCGGGCACACAGGGGCGCAGGTCACGTACCTTTACCGTCAGGCCGGCGGATCGGGATCGCCGCGCAGAAGCAGGGGATGCCTGAGAGGAGGCGGGGGAGAGGGAGGAGAGGCGGGCGGCCTTCGCTGAGGGGGAGTCCACAGGGGCGGCTCGCTTCCGAGACATCTTCACTGTGGACTGTGGGGGAAGGGGGGAGGGAGGGAGAGGAAGGAAGTAATAGAGAGGCAAGTCATTAGTCATTAACATCCAGCCCAGTGAAAAGCTGAGAGCTAACAGTGGACCACTTTCCTCCACACACCCTCATGTTAGTAAGTCCATCATTGTAGTTGTAGAATAGAAAAGTCTGACTCGGAGAAGGACCCAGGAACAAAAGTCTGGAGCGCTTTCCCTCTCAAACGATAAACCCTCTTAACGCATTAATCATTTCACTCCCCATCTACTTAACTGTTCTGGCTTCACAAAGGCTGGACTGGAGGTCTCTACTGGCTCCTGCAGCCTCCTGGGACACCTGTACTTCCTTTGCAGATGCCGCAGGAGGCGCCTGGTCCTTATCCTTGACTCTCCGTCGCCCCCTAGTGGAGCCAGGCTCCTGAGACTCTGCCTTCTGGCTGGGTTGAGAACTAACATCGGAACCTGCTTCTTGGGACTCCTCCGCTCTCCTGCTCCTCCCTTGCCTGGCTGTGGGCTTGGGGGCTGAGGCCTGGTTGTCCAGGCTGCTGAGGGGAAGGTGGGAGTCTTGCTTTGGCTGGGCCGTAGATCCTGTCTTCCTCCCTGGTCCTCCCCCTTTTCCTCGGTCCTGGGAGGCGACGCTACAGGTGGAGATCTCGGAGCTCAGGGAGTTGGTGGAGCTTGACCGTGAGCGCGTTCTCCCGGCGGGAACGTCGGCGGAGACAACGTCTTTCGCCTTGACCTCCGAGGTGGCGGCCAGCGTCTTCCTCCTCTTGCTGACGCCACCGGGCTGGTGAGGGTCAGCGGAGGCCGGCGGGGAGCTGTTCCTCTCTGCTTTCCCTCGGCCTCCCTCCCTGGTCTCCTGTGTGGGGGTGCTGGAAGTGGACTGCTCAGAGCTAACTGAGGTGGAGCGAGATCGGGTCCTCCGGACGTCTGCGCTGGGTGGAACTACAGGTTCTGGTGGTTCTCCTGTTGGTGGATGGGCGACGGTTCTTCGTCTGGTTCTGTTTGTGCTGGGTGGAACCGCAGGCTGTGGTTCTGCAGTTGGTGGATTAGCAGCGGTTCTTCTGCTGGTTCTGCCTGCGCTGGGTGGAACCGCAGGCTGTGGTTCTACAGTTGGTGGATTAGCAGCTGTTCTTCTGCTGGTTCTGCCTGCACTGGGTGGAACCGCAGGCTCTGGTTCTGCAGTTGGTGGATCAGCAGCGGTTCTTCTGCCGGTTCTTCGAGTTCTTGTCGAGGCCATGTTGGCGTCTTCGGTTTCTGTCAGCTTTTGTTTCTTCATCGCCATCGCCTTTTCTTTATCCCGTCTCTCCTTCTCTTTCGAACACTCTCTTTCTTTTTCTGTCTCTTCCTGTCTTTTTCTCTCTTCTCGTTCGCCTTTTTCTTTCTTTTCCATTTCCAGCTTTTCTTCCCGCTCTTTTTCCAATCTTTGTTTTTCCTCCAGCTCTCTCTCTATCCTTTGTTTTTCCTCCAGCTCTCTCTCTATCCTTTGTTTTTCCTCCAGCTCTCTCTCTATCCTTTGTTTTTCCTCCAGCTCTCTCTCTATCCTTTGTTTTTCCTCCAGCTCTCTCTCTATCCTTTGTTTTTCCTCCACCTCTCTCTCCATCCTTTGTTTTTCCTCCAGCTCTCTCTCTATCCTTTGTTTTTCCTCCAGCTCTCTCTCTATCCTTTGTTTTTCCTCCACCTCTCTCTCCATCCTTTGTTTTTCCTCCATCTCTCTCTCCATCCTTTGTTTTTTCTCCAGCTCTCTCTCCATCCTTACTTTCTCAAGGCGTTGCTGTTCCACTCTTTCTTGTTCTTCGTTTTCTTTGATCTTTTCCATCCTTTCCTTTTCCTCTTTTTCAAGCTGCAGCTCTAATCTTTCTCTCTCTTCCCTCTCCAACCTTTTCTTCTCTTCTTCCATCAATCTTGCTTTCTCTTCTTTTTCTGCTCTTTCTTGCCCCAATCGTTCTTTTTTCTCTCGTTCTTCCTTTTCCTGCCTCAATCTTTCCACCTCTTCCTCTCGTTTTAGTCTTTCTGCCTCTTCCTTCCTCATCTTTTCCAATCTTTCTGCCTTTTCTTTTTCCTCCTGTTTTAGTCTTTCTGCCTTTTCTTTTTCCTCCTGTTTTAGTCTTTCTGCCTCTTTTTCCTTTTCCTGCCTCAGTCTTTCTGCCTCTTTTTCCTTTTCCTGCCTCAATCTTTCTGCCTCTTCTTCCTTCCTCATCTTTTCCAATCTTGCTTTCTCTTCTTTTTCTCCCCTTTCTTTCTCCAATCGTACTTTTTCCTCTCGTTCTTCCTTTTCCTGCCTCGATCTTTCTGCCTCTTCCTCTCGTTTTAGTCTTTCTGCCTCTTCCTTCCTCATCTTTTCCAATCTTTCTGCTTCTTCTACTTCTTCCTGTTTCAGTCTTTCTTGCTCTTCTCTTTTAAGCTTCTCTCTTTCCTCCAGCTCCCTCATCTCTCTCTCCATCCTTTCCTTTTTTTCCACCACTACCCTCTCCATCTCTTCTTTTTCCTTTCGTAATCTGTCCTCCTCAGCTCGTTCTTTCCTCTCTCCTTCGATCATCTCCTCTCTCTCCCTCTGTTCCCTCTCAAGTCTTTCTTGTTCTTCAGTTTCCTGTTTAAGCTGTTTCCCGCTTCTTCTTCCTCTCCCTCGTCGAGGCAGCTCGTCCAGCTCTTCCTCACTTTCCTCCTCCTGGGTCCTGGCGTTCCCTCTCCTGGTTCTAACGGTCGTCACAGCCTTCTTCTTCTCTCGCGTCGGTCTCTCTGGAGGTTCGGAGCTGCAGTCCTCCAGCTCCTCCTCTTCCTTCTTGCCTCTGGTCATCCTCCCTCTCACTGGTCTGCTGCTGACACCAGGCCTCCCTCTTGCTTTCACAGCGGATTGTTTAGAGGCCTCCTCCTCCTCTTCCTCCGCGTCACGGGAGGACATGGGCTGGGTTTCAGCCGACAGGAAGACAGAGCTAGTGTTTGGCTGTGACTCTTCCTCTTCCTCCAACGGTCTAGCTCTTCTTCTTCTCAGGGCTCCTATGCCAGCTTCCTCCTCCTCCTCATCATCCTCGAGACACTGCTGGGTGGTTCCTTGCCCAGGCTGGGCAGCCTCTTCCTTATCTTTCTTTTCTGTCTGCCCTCTTGACCTTCCTCGCCTCAGCGCGACAGACGGTTCGTGTCCTGGAAGATCCTCCTCTTCCTCGCAGGCTGATGTGGGCGTGGCTTCAGCTGCAGCAGTCGCAGCAGGGAACTCCAGAGGCTGTGTTTTCTCATCATCATCATCTTCATCATCATCATCAGGTATAGGCAGGGTCTCAGCAGCTACTACGTTTGTTGACTCCTCCTCTTCCCCCTCCCTTCCCCCCTCCGCGCAGGGCAGTGAAATGTAGGCCTGCGTGGCATCAAGTGCAAAGTCCTCCTGCCTCCCCGTCCCCAAGCGCTGAGAGGACTCCCTGCGGCCACCTCCATACAACTGGGTCGCCTCCTGGTCCGAGTCCCCCTCCAGGAAAGCCCTTCCTTGGGACGTTGTGGTTCCATATGCCTGGGTGTTTTCCAGCTCCACATCCACGCGAGTAGGGCTATGAGGCTGGGTGCTCGCTATGGACGTACGGTGGGCCTGGAGGTTACTGTTCGACAGACCCAGCTGGAAGGAGCCATGGCAGGAGCCCAGGTGTTCCTGCTCCCCTCTGGTCGATGGGTCCAGGTCGTAAGCCTGGGTGGCATCCAGGCTGGTGGGGTCTTCCAGGAGACTGCTTGGGTGGTTGTGGCCTTCTAACACGAACGACTGGGTCTCAGCCACGACAAAGTCATCGTCCTCCTGGCTGTCGGAGCAGGAGGAGACCACAGGCCTCAACGCAGGCGGGAACGGGTCTGGGGGCGAAGCCAAGAAGACAGGTCAGAGACCACACAAACTACCTCACTTCCGGTTTCTATGTATGTTTCACAATCTAAAAGCCCACTATGTTCGGGGTCTATCACGTTGCTATGCTCAGTGACCGAGGATCTTTGTAAAAGCTCTCTCTTGTAAGTTGCTTAGGATAAAAGTGTCCGCTAAATGAATAAATGGAAATGTTTTGGTCTGGCGTTCTCTGACGTCTCTAGGCTGTTCGTGAGACAAGACAACTTACGTCTGAAGGGGTGCGGAGAACTATGAAAGGCCTGAGTTTCCATCTCCTCCACTATGGAAACAGAAAAGAAAAGGTGAATGGGGTTCAAAGAAGAACAGTTATTAAATAACACACGTACACAGTCCAACCGTGAGTCTACGTTACCTGTCAATGCTGGAGCGGTGGAGCACGTCTGGGGGGGAGCAGAGATGGTCGTCCCTTCTGGAGGCTTCTCTCTGGGGAGGCTACGGATCAGCACCGCCCCGGCATCCTCCAGACCAGCCTCCTCATCTTCCAGGTCAGTGTCGCTGTCCATCCTGAAGTCAGCAGGGTCGGCGATACCCTCAGCAGGGGCGGGTAGACCCTCAGCAGGGGCGGATAGACCCTCAGCAAAGGCGGGTGGACCCTCAAGATGGGCGGTCGTCGTGGTAACGCCAGCGGTTTCCAAGGCAGCTAATGGGATCCTGGCTAGTGGGGGTGGTGTTGATGATGATACAGGGTTTGTTGGTGTACAGAATATAGCGGCATCTTCGTCCTGGTCAGAATCAGATAAGATCTCCAGGTCTTCAGCTCTTGGGTCTAATGCGGTTAAGGGTTTTGCGTCAGTAGCAAAGTCTGTAGGTTTACTGCTGGCAATGTCTACGTTTTCTTCTTCGCTGTCAGAGTGCAGCTCGAAAGCTGCAGCGGAACTTTTAGAATCTGGAGCTGTTCCGGAATGCATTTCCTCTGTTCCAGAAGTCGAGTTTCTTTTTCTGGACTCCATGTCTTCTTCACCTTCTACATCCGTGTCACTGTCTAGGTGGAATTCCATTGGCTGGGCCGGGGACAGACGGTCAGCTGGTGCAGCTAATGTCGCCTGATGCGACATGGACTTCACATCCTGCTCCTCTACGTCCGTGTCACTGTCTTGACAGATGTCCGACGGGCGGGCGACCGGAGCACGATCAGGTGACCTACGGCCGTCAGAGGCAAGTTTTGGAACGGAGACATTTCCTGATGTCTCGTCATCCTCCAGGTCGGTATCGCTGTCCATGTGGAACTGTTCAGGGTCTGTGTCTAGATGTGCCAAGGGAGAAGCTGCCCTATTCAGGGTCACAGGAACCTCGATACCTGCAGGGCCCGGGGCTCCCGGGTCCTCCTCTTCCTCCACATCAGTGTCACTGTCCATGTTCAGCTCAAGCCAGACCCTGTCCGAAACACCGCGAGCCGATCCGTTTCCTGTTGAAACGCTGACATTGTTTGACGGCTCCGCTGACACGTCCGGTTCGCCGCTTGCGATTGGCTGGATCGCCTGTCGTCCTGGTGACGCTCCTTTTCTCTCACTTTCTTCTGCCTCCCGCTGCTCTTCGCTGTCGTCCGCGATCACCTGTGTCTTTTTGATGCTTGGCTGCTGTCTCACCAGATCAGCTTCTCTCTCCTCTTCGCTGAACACGACTCTGTTACTGGGTTTGTGTTCAGCGGAGGAGGAGTAAGGGGTCACAGGGCTGTTATAGGTTGAAAGAAATGAATGAAACAATTATCATCCTTGAGTCCAGGGAGAGCTTTATGAATGTCCTGTGATCAATGGTCATCGTAGAAGGAGAACATGAAAACACTATGTGTGTATTTTTTGGTCGATGCAAGTTAATTGGGGGGTTAGCTGACGCAATATAACCTTGTGTCCTTGGGCAAGGCACTTCACCCTAATTGCCTAGGTTGGAATGCCCCTGTACTTGCTGTAAATCACTCTGGATAAGAGCATCTGATAAATGACTTCATGTAAATGTAATTGGTTGGTTTGGATGTAGTGAACAGCTTACCTTTCAGGAATGACATGGCTTGTTGGACTCCAGAAAGTTGAACAGGTGGGGCTAGACCTGTGAGAGTCTGATTCCAACCCTGAGATGAAGACAGGATTAAGAGACGGAGAATCACTACTTCGGACCATAACTATGGAGATAACCATCCAGTTAACAATGTGGAAATCAAATTACATTTTAAAAAGTCCTCACCTACGAATGTCAGATTTCTTTTTCTCCTTCGCTCTCGTTCTCCATCTGAATCCGAGTCAGACTCGGGTACCAGCGTCTGTTCCGGACACAGGGTTTGATTTCCCAGAGACACCGGCTCTGTCTGAGACGGTATCTTAGGTCTCGCTGACGCACCCACAACCTCTGTTTTATCAATCGCCCCCCCGTTAACGTTTGCCTCTGTGTCTGTGCAAGTCTGTGGCCTCTGACTCTCGCTCTGGAGACTCTCTCTGAGATGAGAGTCTTCCTTCTCTTTCACATCGCCCACCTGAGCTCTCTTCCCAGAATCTTTCTTTCCAGATTGTTTCATCCCAGGGCTCCTCTTGTCCCTGAGGTCAGCCATCTTGTCCACAAAGCAGCAGGTGTACTGGCAGGGGATGTCAGCTATGACCAGACTGTCTCCCTCGCTGAGGGCGTATCGGACGTGAGGGGTCAATTTCAACCGGCCTTTACGCGTTCCGTTCATGCTGCCCAGGTCCCACACCAACGCTTCCGTGGCGGCGTTGCCGCGACGACCATTGCCTCGGGAGTCGGCGATGGAGATGATGGTGTGCTGCTTTGATACGGAGCAAGCAGGGAGAGGCAGTGAGCAGGTTGTAGGGTCTCGACCCAACACATTTTCTCCCAGGTAGAGAGGCAGCTCTGAAGGAGATAGCAGAATGGGAGTGGTCAAGTTAAGGGTGAACCCATTGAGGAAATATTCGGTCCAAACTAAGAGACTGGACTCACCGGTCTCTGGGATGTGCACGTTCTTGAACACCTTGAGTTTAGCCAGTGGATCTCCTCTCCTACCCTCCTTCTCCTCTTCCTCCTCCTCTGACTCCAATATTGAGTCATCAAGGATCTGCTGTGTGGCGTCCATTAGATACCGCTGATGTAAAAGAATGGTATACATTAGCTGACTCAGATTGAAGTTGGCTATGTTGTTTACAGAGGGAAACGCAAGGTGCCAGTCACTAATGGTTGATATAATCATGTATAAACACTGCAGTTTCGGTCGCTTTTCGATACAGTAGGCTTTTGATCTATGGTTAACTAATCACTGTACTATCTCGATGTGATCAGTTACTAAGCGAAAGCTTTGTGGCGTAATGAAGAAAATCCCTTTTTATGTAGAGACCACTAATGCTACAGCACTAAGATTGACCAAGTGATTAAAACGATATATTTATATTACTTCTTGCCAGCACCTATTTATTGGATGTAGCAGGAATACTGGTCTTAAAAACAATAAACACTCACCCTTGTTCAGTGCCCCATAAACGAGTGTGTAGTGACTACTTCCTAAAGAAACATAGACCCGCCTCTTTGATAAATACTCAACAGGCGATTGGTCAAATAAAACAGCCGTCAAAATAAACTATGTAGCTATTGGGTTCTACAATGTCATTCAAAATATGGATTAATTTGGTTGGATAAAATTTCTTCCAAGTTACCATACCAACGTTCAACTTTTTTCTCGCGCTTCTCGTTCGCATAGTAGGCGTGTCCACAGGGCGTGTTTGATCACATGGGCGTGTTCTTTCCGGTCAATCAGAACGCAGATAATGCAAAATTACTCTGCTAATCTGTTACGATTAATAATGGAGTGGACACATATAGAGTGGAAACATAGATATGCAACCAGTGTTGGGCGGTAACGTCACTACAAATAGCGGCGTTACTAGTTTAACTACATTTCTCAGTAGCGTGGTGGTAGGGTCGCTGTATTCTGAACAGGGCCGGTTCTAGACAGGCATATATGAGGGGGCAGTCAGAAATGTGAAGGGGGCATCACCCCCCCCCCCCCCCCCCCCCGCAACAGAAAATGCCAGGGCCGAATTTTGGTCCGGGGGGGAGAGACATTTCTGATGAATTTCTTAATGTCTATGTTCTTCTCTGTGCTTTAACGCTGCTGCTTGTTCAAAGTTTTACCGCTCTGTGGTGAAACCTGACACCACACTGTCAGGCTACGTCTGGGCTCATTTGCATACTGAAACAGCGATATGAGAGGGAAGCTGTGTGTCCCTTTTTCGGCTTACTTTTTCTGCGACTGCAGGTCGTTTTCTCAACTTGTAATATGTTAATTTTGTGAGCGTATTAAAATGTGATTTCTCAACTTCTAAAATTTGGATTTGAGGGGGCAAGACATTTATTTGAGGGGGCGCTGCCCCCTCTTGCCCCTGCGTAGAGCCGGCCCTGATTCTGAATCAAATAGCTTTTCAGTAGTTTAGCTCTTTTATTAACCAAGTAGTACAGTAGCGTCAAACATATCTGAAACTCAGCGCAGCGGAGCTTTCTGCTGCGTTTATGTATTTATTTTTAGCTTTCTGCTGCGGTCTGAAATAAAAGGAGTCAGTGACGCTACCGCCATGTAGGTGGAGCCGACAGAAGCACTTCCGTATGACGGTGACATCACGGACCAATCATGGATGTATAAAGAAGGACCAATCCTTGGGCTGGCTACGTCTCTGATGCAGGGGAATACCAAGCCCCGGGTCTGCCTCTCTACAGACACGCCGATTTATCCCGGTGGCCACTCGTGGTATTGCAACAAAATCCCCATGGGGCCCAGAAAGCATTTTTCCCATAGACCGTAATAGTAAAAGAGAAGCCTGTAAAAAGGTTCTCAGGACACCTACAGCTGTAACCACTATTAATTGCAAATCTTTTTATTCCATATAAAAAATAAATTCCTTTGCCATTTTCCGTAGTCCAGATATAAACCATGTGGGCAAACTGACTGTATAAACATGGTTTATCGTTGTGAAATCCTCTTGTTCAATCATACTGCATGGCTAACAGTCTGTTTGTGCAACAAGATTTAATTTAGCAAATGCAGAGAATTAATTTTAGTTGCCAGTAGATCAATTGGTTGTGTATTGAAAAAGTTAACTTGAGTGCAAGAGTTGGGAATGTTCCTATTGTGAAACAATGTTAAAATCAAAATATTACAAATTGATACCAAGTATCTATATTTTACGTTTACATTTTGCAGACACCCTTATCCAGAGCAACTTGCAGCAAGTACAGAGACATTTCCCCCTGAGGCAAGAAGGGTGAAGTGCCTTACCCAAGGACACAATGCCATGTAGCCATAGCCAAAGTCAAACTTCTTCTGATCACTAGCCCAACGCCTTAACCGCTGAGCCACACACTCCCTTATCGATTAAAGTATTAGTAATTAACTTGTGTAAAAATGAAGTAATTTGAAACAGAAACATTTGAGCAGATCTAAAGCATGATTTATTCTTGCATACAACATTCTCAGATGTCAAAGTTGGATGTACAATAGTGATCCAGGAACCAATCAACAAAGTCCTGGCATTGAAGTAGACAAGGACAGTGAGACTTGATATGCAATAGGATCCTCATCTTCTACAGACCACTGGAAAGAAAAAGGAACATTCTAGATCAGTCACAGGCCTCTGGTAGTCAGCTAAGGCAAACACATTCAGCCAAGCTAAAGGATGGCTGAGCCAAATACTCCAGGGATTTGTATGAAAACTGATCAATACAGCAGAATAGTCTTTTTTGATTGGGCAGTTTGAATAGGCAGCTTTTAAGTATACATCTGATAGCCAGTTAAAATAATTAACCATGGAGGGTAGGCTACCCATCCAAAACTCCACCTCAAGGAACATGCAGCATTGAAGACTGCCATCTGGAATTACAGTACCCCTGATGAGGCCTTTAAATACCCTTGGATGACAAGGAGTGATTGCATTGCAAGCTTTTGATGGCAGTGTCAACTTTACCTGCTTTTAATCAGGTCTTACCATTGAAGATTCTGCCATTTAATAAATAAATGATACCAAATTCAATTAAAAGCCCACTTTAATTCCCAACAAATCCACACTGGAGCTCTTATTTAGTGTGTTTTAAGAGAACTGGTTTAATAGTTTTGGCACTGCCTCTCAGCCTGATCTATACCAGGCAAATTTCTAGTCTCATTAACTTTACAGCTCAAAGATCAAAAACTAAAAATATGCTCCCAACTTGTTTAAAATTATATATAAACAGGTATACTGTGCTACTGTGAGCTCAGTCATTTAATATCAAATGACAACATTGCATCAGCAGCCCTTTGAATGTTTATTTGATTTCATTGTTGGTCTACTAGACTCACCAGTTTGAGAAGTCTCCAGCCCTCTAGGACCCAACGATCACCGCCACATCAGCGGAGGATGCTCCATCTGCAGTCTTCGGATCATTCTGGGAGCTGCCGTTATAGTTTCCCTGCTTAGGGTAGCATCCTCTTACCCCATCCCGTATATCACAGACCTCTCTGCTTGCACATGACACCTGCTGGCAGGTCACCACCCCAGAGGCCTGACACACACACGGAGTTGCAGTCTTTGTTCACGACTGTTTGACCCACCTGAAAGGCACATGATAGTTGTTTTATTTGCCCAAATATGGAATTAAGTGTGGCAGAATGGTGCAAACAATACAATTTACACATCTTAAATAAAAAAAAGTAGGAAAGTATATATTGTTTTTTAATGGATAAAAAAGGTATGAAACAAAGCAACTATATAAAATATGTAGCCTCTCATTAACAAAAGGTTCATTGATCTTTGAGAAAGTGTCTGGTGAAGTAATGATATGTATGCAAAGCCTCACCTGCAAGTACCGGCCCTCACGGATGCACCCACATGTTTCCATGGAAACACACTTGTCACCATCAGACACAAAGCCAGCATCACAGATGCAGCCCTCGAAGCAGGTGTCGGAACAGGGGACGGTAGCCATTAGACTGGCACAGTTGGAAGCACAGGTGTCAGCACACTGCTCAAAGTGGCTGTTAGCTGGGCATGTGGCAGCTGTAGGAGAGAGAGTCCCGATTTACCCTCTACATGCAACTTCACTGGCTCGAGTAAAGTGGTGAGAAAGTGAAGGAGGTCAGGACTCACTGCAGAAAGAGGTTGTCCTCCATGACTGGATCTGGATCCCAGCATGCTGACAGGCAATAGAGTAGGCCTGGATGCTCTGACACAGGGTCTCCCTGTCTCCCTTCAGGGCACACACATCATACACACAGTGGGCAAAGTATGCTGCTGGGTCTACCTTAGCGTGGCAAGTCTGGAAGGCCCCACCAGTGGCCGTTATGATCCCGCAGGACTCAGGCTTGCCGTAGAGGTTGGCGTTGGCTCGGCTACACATAGGGCACTGCCCGCCGCAGCCGCTGCATACACTACCAGGGAGGGCCACCGCCCAGGCATGGCCAAAATCATCCACGTTTTCTGTCTGTATGCCACCAGGAAAGCGGAAGTCATCAGCAGGGTTTGTGTTGTAGTCACCGCAGAGGCCGCACATCTTGCCCTGATAGGTGGAGGGCACGACAACCTCAACGTAGTACATTGTGTCGTAAAGAACCCGCAGACCAAAGTCAGTCTGGACGATGATGTTGCGGCCCTCTTGGCTCACTGTCATACGGCCATTGATCAGAGACAGGGGCAGGTTCATCCACTCATCATTCACCTGGAAAACAGACACAGCAAGACTTGGTTGAGATCAAGACCAAACTTGACAAGGTTCATGTCTAGTAAGTTACTACTTACAGTAACTCTCCATGTCACCCCTTGTTCAATGCTGACTACGTGGTCGTAGACCTCCATTGCCACAGTCTTAGTCACCGAAACACTCCCGTCACCATATTTCTTGTTCCCCTGGGTGACTGTGAAGGAGCTTAGTCGGCCTCTGTCATTGTTACACACCTTCGCCAGTGTGTACACACAGATGCCCTGGAAGTCGAATCTACGCCCGTCAAATGTGATGTAATGGGGGTCCCCTGATGCTACACACTTAGCCTCGCTCTCTGGGTAGCAGCCTTGTACCCCATTCACCACCTTACAGACCTCCCCTAGTCGACACTTTGCCTTCTGGCAGGTCACGGCACCGTTCTCCCCACAGCTGCACTGCTCCAGACACGTGTCCTCTGAGTAAAACACATCACCCATCCTGTAGTAGTGCCCTCTGTAGAAGCAGCCGCACTTGGCCACAGGCACACACGAGTCACCGCTCAGAAGGTGGCCCTCGTCACACTGGCAGCCCTCGGTGCAGGGCCGCTTGCAGTTGTAAAGGGGGAAGAGGCTGGCACAGGTAGCAGGACATGCAGAGGTGCAGAGGGCATACTGGCTGTTCGCCGGACAGACCAATGCTGTGTGATGGGAGGAGGAAAGGATGATGGGAAAAGGAAGGAATCATTAAGTCAAAAAAAATTTAAACACTTATTAGTTTGGCTGAACGTGAACAAAAAGCCAGACTCACGACAGAAGTTGGGGGTCCTCCAGGAGTCCACATGGACCCCCTGACCCTGGCAGGCAGATACATAGACTGCAACAGCATCACACACAGCACCACGGTAACCATGGTAATGGCAGGCATCGAAAACACAGTTTTTAAAGAAGCCTGTGGGGTTGACTTTGCTGTGGCAGTCTTTGAAAGGCCCCTGCCTGTTAGTGATGATTCCACAGTACGCCTGTCCCTTGTACGTCTCCTTCTGAGAATCTGTGCAGCCCTGGCACCCTCCTTTGCATCCACTGGTGCATCCTGGCACCAGCCCCACCTGCCAGCTCTCTCCCAGTTTGGAAGGGTCTAAGGCCACCTGACCATTACGCATGACAAGGTCATCCTGGGGCTGGTTGTTGTAGTTGCCGCACAGGCCGCAGACAGCACCCTGGTAAGTACTGGGGAGGGTAACGAAGACGTTGCTGTTCCAGTCGAAGGAGACCTCAAGGTCAAAGTTTGTGGTGACCACAGCATACAAGCCGCTCTTGTAGACTGATACCTGGCCCTCACTCAGGGAGGCTGGCAGGTTCAGCAACTCGCCATTTACCTGGGATAAACGGAGCCGACAGGAATTGGTCATTTTCAATTGTTTGCTGGGAATTATTCTGTACATCTGTTGCATTTAGATTTCTGCATCCCCAGAATAAAAGCCAATATTGCTTACCACAACTTGTCCTTTGTACTCTTTGCTGATGGAGATGGTCTGAGAGTAAACCTTGACCTCTACCAGCTTAGTGTAAGACACCACCCTGCTCCCCCGGAAGTCGTTCTGCACCAACACCTTAAAGGGCTCCAGACCAGGGTCACTGGAGCAGAGCCCAGCCAGCAGGTACACACACGTGCCCTGGAAGTCGAACCACTGCGCGTCGAAGGTCAGGTAGTGGGGATCACCTGTGGCCTGGCAGGTGCTTTGGGAGATGGGGTAGCAGTCTCGAATGCCATTCACTACCTGGCACTGCTGTCCTGCCTTACAACCCGCATCCTGGCACTCCACGCGCCCACTCTCAGGCACACAGCGGCAGCGTTTTTTGCAGGCCTGGTCCTCCCAGAAGGACACTCCGGCAGGGACATTGCGACCCATGTAGGTGCACCCACATTCAGCGGTGGGCACACACTGCCCTCCATTCAGGACAAAGCCAGTGTTGCAGGTGCAAGCCTCCACACATGGACTCTTGCATTTCAAGGGGGCAGCAGGGTCAGCACAGGTGGCAGGACAGGAGGTCCCGCACAGTTCATAGTGGCTATTGAATGGGCACTGGGAAGCTAAAAGGTATAGGGGCAGTCAGTACCAGTTGACCATTTCACAAAAGGAAAGAATAGAACAAAGGTTACTCACGACAACGTGCGACGACCCTCCAGTCCTGGACCTGTACGCCTGCATTCTGGCAGGCCTCAGTATAGGTCTCAAGAGCCCTACAGAGGAAGGTCCGGAGGCCTCCTCCCATGCACAAGTCAAATTTGCAGTTGTCCAGATAGGCTTGCGGGGGGACAACAGAGTGGCAGCTGCTAAACGGGCTTTTGGTCTCCAGGCTGATCAGACCACAGAACAGCTCTCCCTCAAATAGCTTAATCTGGTCACTCTCACAGCGATCGCAGCCTCCCACGCACTCATCTGTGCACCCGCCATCCCTCAGACCTGGCACTTTCCAGCTGCTCCCAAAAGCCGACACCCCAATAGCCTGCTTTCCCAATGGCGTGGAGTAGTCGTCGCTGGGGTTCCCGTTGAAGTTGCCACACAGACCGCAGGTCTTGCTAGCATAGCTGCCAGGCAGGGAGACCTCGAGATGATGTTCCCAGTCATACTTCACGGTCAGGCCGAAGTCAGTCCGGATGACTGCAAAGCGACCCATCTGGGATATGACCACCTTTCCTTCGTTCAGAACCACAGGCAGATTCCACAGGCCATAGTTGATCTGATAATTAGACACAAAAAAAGCTTAGCATTAACGACTTTAGCACATTACAAAATCAAAATCAGTTTGGAGACCAAAACCCCAAATCTTTGTTTAAATGGAAACAGTAATGACATAATATCAGTGTTGCCAACTGAGGAGCGGTCTCACCCTGACACGGCCAGTCTCTGTCCGTATCACAGTGATGGTGAGGCTGTAGACCTTGACAGTGACCGCACCCACATAAGACACCTGGAGACTTCCCCTGTTCTCATTCTGAGACAAGACCTCAAAGTCTGGCAGTACGTCTTCCGACCCACATTTTTTGGCAAAGACATATGTACATGTGCCCATGAAGTCATAGAACTGCCCATCAAAGGTGCGATAGTGGGGGTCACCCATGGCCCAGCAGGTGGCTGGCTTCTTGCTGCAGGTGGGTTTGTTCCGAGTCATCTGACACACCTCATCTGCCTTGCAGGTTATATCATTGCAGGACATTAGGAAACTCAAACCACCTGGTTTTGGGGGGGGGAAAGAGGAGGAGAAAAAATAAAAAAATAAAAGTAGCATTCAATATTAGAACCTAATTGATGGAAAGGTGTTCTAGGAGATGGCTTGGCCATACGGGGCCTTTTTTCTAAAACATTTGTTTTAATGCGTGATGTGATTTTGAAGAAATGTATGCAATATTTATTGCAAGACTAATGGAAGTCTCCGTATACAGCATGATTGAAATGAGAAGTGGCTGATTAAACACTTTTGAAAATTTTAATAAAAATTGGAATCATTAAGAAGGAAAACCAGAGATTGAGAAATACCCGCTTACCAGAGACTCGTAGCACAAGACACAGCAATAACCAGGTCCCCATGACTGCAAACACAAGTTATCTTTTACTCAGGATACCCACAAGTGTCAATTACGCTACAGAATAAATAAAATACATTTACATCAGGGGTGTCCAATCCTGCTCTTCAAGCGCCCCAGTCCTGACAGGTTTCGATGTTTCCCTACTCCAGCACACCTGATTCTAATGAACGGGTCCTTATCGTGGACTGTGTCCGAAATCACTCCCTAACCACTTCACCGCGAAAAGTAGTAGAATCTGATGGTCACTAACCAAAGCAAGATGGCCCATCATGCATTGCGTTATTACGTTTTAATGGTGCACCAGCGAGGACATAATTACCAGCACCAAGAGAAGTGTCTGAACATTTCTGTTGAGCTCACCATTTAGTCCACTACATTTATTTCCCAATGTAGGGAGTGATTTCAGACACAGCCATGGTCTGTGGAAGCCTTATAATAATCATTCATTAGAATCAGGTGTGCTGGAGTAGGGAAACATCTAAAACTGTCAGAACAGAGGCTCGAGGACCAGGATTGGACACCCCTGATCATTAGTATTAGGGATAGAATGGTACAGTGTGACCATGGTTTAGTTCAGTTCACAGGCTACAGTCTCAGTTCAGTATGTCAATATTGTCTCTGCTCTAACATGCAGTGGTAGTGGGGGAGGGGGAGGGTAACACTGGGCATACTGAACATGGGGGGGGTAGACTCTACCTGAAGAACTTGACCTCAACAGAAAGTATGTATGGCTTAAATAACTACTCCAGTTAAGTCAATAAGATCCAACAAAGTCTGAGTGGATGTTCACAGTAAAAGCTCCAATTAAAACGAAGGGAGTGTCAGAATCTGACTTCACATCCACATCTTGTGACAAGATGGAAAACCCTTTAGACACCAAATATGATGGCACACATTGACATAATCAGGGGTGGACTGGAACCAAAATTCAGCCCTGGCTTTTTCTGTCGACAGGCCAATGGCCAATGCCAGATGGCCAGTCCACCCCTGGACATAATTGAGTTAATTGGACACGAACAGAGGCTTCCATCGCAAATCATTCTTTAAAGTTCTAGAGTTGCATAAAACTAATTTCCTGTTCACTTCAGATGACAGTTCCATTTTATCAACACATTTGCATGCAATTTCTCCCTGTGTAGACTTCATCAATCACATTCCCTTATTCATAGAACATCCCTGAATATTTGAATTGAACATAATGAAAATCAAATTCAGAACAAAAAAACTGAATATAGTACAACATAGCCAGAGACGTCTCTGGTCATTCAAGTTTTCCCTTTTAAATTGATGCCATACACTCATTTTTACAGATTTTCTATAAATTGCAATTGCTATCCACCTGTCTGAAGAAGATTCAGTGCAAAATTGTTGATTGGGCAAGACGGGAGAAGTAAAATCCTCAATTTAAAAAGAAAAATCTTCATAAAACAGCTTACACCAACTGAGCCAGGACACCACGGAAAGACAATGTGTTCATATGCCAGTGAACTCCATCACACTACAAGGAACATAAACTCCACAAAATAACCTACCTGGTTTTACTTGTATAACGTATATAAACTATACACATAAACTTCGGTCCAAGCCTTCTCTCCCTTTCTACTTTTCAACAAGCTGTTTTTCTTTTGGCTTTTATTTGCAGTTGCAAAATTGCGGCAGGCAGGTGGCACCTCCTTGATTGCCGATGGAGCACACCTGTGTACATATGCCGGTCATATAGTGGTCGGCACATGCTGAAGCAACTTAATTGCTAATACATAAATAAAAGGAGTAAGATTCTGTTAGCTAATTGGTTAAATGCGTTCTGCCAGTCTTGTACCCATGACTAGTCTCCGTTGTCAAATACCACAACTCATGGGCGTCGTTAGCCCTGTTTTTCAGCATCCCCCCCCCCCCCCCCCCCCCCCCCCCCCTGACAGAAAATGCCAGGGGCTTAAGCCCCCCGTTTCTTTCAATCCTGGAAACGTCCCTGCCACAACTAATTTCCCACACTAGCGCTACACTAATTGCACTTAGACATGCTTTTAGAAGTTGACAACGGTTGAACAGTGTAACACTCTCAGCGTTGACGTTACAAGGAATGGAGCATTTTGGATATCCAGCAAACGCTTGACATGCACCTCAACTGCACGAGTCAAAGCACTGCTCAATTGCTGTTTGAGTCAGCTGTCTGAACCAGTAAAAAAGGTATATTTGAGGAAATTCAGTACTAATATTATGCCCGTTTCAAGTGTATCAACAGGTTGACACATCTGTTCGACACAGGTATTTAAATTCCGTCTTACTGAATGATAACGATGAATTCAAACAGTGAAATTGATGCTTGATTTGGGCTTAACCTTATGATATAGGAAGTGCCATGGGACTAATAAGCATTCTTTAAAAAAGCACTTCCAAAGAGCCATATCTCAACTAACATGTTAGATAGGTTAAATTTTGATGTAGGACGTCGTGGTGAGGAGGACATCTGAAACATGGCCAACAGACATGTTTCCAAGGAAAGACTTACAAGACTTCAAAATTCAACTTTAAGGATTTTTTTTATATGAATGCTTCTCAATGTTCACTTTGGAAACAGGGTGTGTTTTTCTTTGTGTTGTGGAAATGTAAACTAGGTTAGCCGGACACGATCGTTTAATCAAATGGGGCAGGGGTTGATCATTGTGTTGGACTGGTCTACTGTCAATATATAATGAGATTAAGGAATGAGGAACACCCAGCACTGACAGTGTGAATGAGCACACGTGGGATTTTTTTTCTTCTTTTTTTTATTTATATAATGAAGGCATGAAACCACAGACTTTTCAAACATCTACTCTACTACTGGATACACAGCTAGGATAACATAATTTAATAGCAGCACTGACTAGAGATAGACAATGCTTCCCATGCTCATGGTCTTCAATCTGGGCCAAACAGAAGCTCATCCAGGTAAGCCCCTGAAGTGTCTGGAGGCTAACTGTCCCATCTGACGGCAAGGGACTGTGGTCGTCATAGAGAACACAAAGCTAACTCGCGCATCAGATTCCAACTTTTACTGTCACCACTGAACACCAAATTCAACCTCCTGCTCCTTGCTATGCTATTTGTTTTTTTTTTATTGTGATTTTTTAAATGCATTTCATTCCTAAGCAGAAGTCGGTATTTTGTCAAAAGACTATGCTCATTTCATGTCAATAAAGCTCCCAAATGTTTAGAAGGTTCCAACATACTGGTTTGCATTTGTGTCCATTGACTGTATACTGCTCACAAAAATTAAAGGGACACTTTTTTTAATGGGCCTGGCATGAAATCAGTTAAACTTTCTGATAATTTTCTGGTTGGTTAAGCTTCTGGGGCCCGTTTCAGAAAGGAGGTTCAACCAACTCTGAGTTTAAACTTGAAGTCTGAGTTGCCAAACCCCAAGGTGGGAAACTCTGGGTTTTCGGTTTCAGAACACCTGAAAATAGTTAGTTTCATCAACTCTGAGTTGGCTGACTCTGACTTAAGCGTGTGCTCCGCAAGGATAAAAAGCCATTATCAATGGAGCGTAGATATAAGGATTCACCATGGAAACGGCGTAATTTCTCCCAAACAGAACCGGAAGTGCTTATCCAAGTTTATGGCGAATATGAAAAAAGAAATGATACAGTGTTGGGTGTAATTAATTACTAAATAATCTACATACTGTAATTTAAAGCCTTTAAAACAATTATGTATAAAACAAGAGTGGATGTAACATCAAATGTAAGTAGACCAAATTAGAAAGTAGACCAATACTTTCTAGAGATCGTAATTATTACATTAACCTGAATAGACTGGTTAAGGATGTAATTTGTAGTTAGTAATTAAGAACTGTTTTACCGTAAATTCCCAACTGTTACAAAATCTGAGGTGAAACTAGAAGAACAGAATTGTTTTAAACCTATTCATTAAATATTCATGTATAGGTGCAATCCTGCAGGCATTAAAATAACGTTGCAGCAGATTAAGATGAAATATATATATATATATATATATATATATATATATATATATATATATATATATATATATATATATATATTTAACTGCCTACATAAAATGTAAGAGGTCTAACTACAGTATGTGTAAATTGTTTCCATATAGAATTATATTTCAATTTATATTACTTCGGGTTGGGTTTTTTGTTGATCCCAACAGATTCACATGGTAATATCTATCTTTTGGAGCCTCCTGTCCCAACAGAACCCCTGGCAGTTGTAAGTAGTTTACTCAATATACCATAGATTATTACAAATAGTGTTATGAAGTGTATTTTATGGAATGTTCATCTTTACAGGATGATGGGGATGAAGAAACTGTTTGTACTGCCACAGAGGCCTACTGAGTTAATCTTAATATTATGTGTCTACACATCAAACAATGTACACATTCACATTTCATGTGGAGTAGCCTATATAATCTAAGTTCATATCTATAAATGGACATTCTAATCTCCCCCCCAAAGTGTGGAAGAACAGCAGGAGGAAGGTCCATCAACTTCTGGTGCACAGATGAACACAGTTCAGTGATTTACAATAAATGCCACAGTTTCATTCTGTAGAATTTTAGAACTACATTATGTAACCCTAAATCCACTGTATTTTCAGTTGCCAATTAAAGAGTTGCATAGAATTCTTCTTATTAAAAGAATCTAAAATCAGATCTGGAAATTAACATTTTGAAAGAAAAGCTAAAAGTGAGTGTATCGTCATAGGTGAATTCTGGGAAGTATTTAAACTATATTAAGATCTAACCTTTTTCATTTATCTTTTTTTGTTTTGGAAAATAAAAAACACCATATAAATTGCTGTGATTTTGTGTTTATTAATTTTATTTTGTGGTGGATATCATTTTTAATGTGAAAATACATTGTGGCATATCATATCCTTCCATCCTGGATATCTGCAGAGTTGATGGGGTCGTCCTCAGGATCTTGTAACTTTAGGGCAGGGTGTTTCTCCCCTGTAATTATGGAGAACAACACATGCCACAATAATGTCACAGGCCCTTTCAGGGATGGTTCAGGTTCTGGGTAAGGAGTAATCAGTTTGCCAGCATGGGTAACCCCTATCTCCCATCAGAAAGCCATCCATCTCTCCTGTAAGAAAGTTCACATTGCTTTAGAGCTGCACATAATTTTCCCTGTAAGTGTGTAAGTGCATACATTGAAATATATAGGACATACATTTACTTACCCCTTTCCAGTCTTTTACTCAAGGTTGACTCTCGATAAATTCTTGAGTCATGAACAGAGCCAGGCCACTTGGCCTCCACATTTATGATTATATGTGCAGCATCACATATGATCTGTGGACAGTGCAAAGAATGACACATGTACAGTATTGTGATGTCTTTGACCATTAGAACCAGTAGGCTGTCAGTGTACCTGCACGTTAATACTGTAGATGGACCTCCTATTGACATAATCTGCTTTATTTTCAGAGGGTGCAATGATTGGAATATGTGTGCCATTATTAGGTTACTTCCAAGGGTCGCAGCAAGATATTCTTAACTGAATGTTATTTATCAGGTTAGCATTATTTAAACCCATTTATACACCACTTACCTGCAATCCTGTAGAACTCCTTTGATGACTCACTGGTTTGTGGCCAGGAAACAACACAAAATGGTCAGAAAGTGCTTCAGTAGAAGGCACACTTTCCTTACCGCTCTGCAAACAGTAGCCTTACTAGTATTTTCTAGTAAGAATGGATGAGATAAAACGGTACCGCTCAGATAAAAATGGAGATGGGAGTGTCAAAACATTAATTCTGGGCTTCAAAATTCTCTCCCAATATAAATGTAAATCTCGACGAATTAATACAGCCTCTTCATCTATAGGATTGTCAATAATAGAACATTGAATTCCCTTTGCTGCTCTCCTCGTAAAAAAACATGCTCAATGAATGAGGTGTTTAAACGTCGTCTCGTCTTCAAAAAGGGGAGGAGACTGAAATAAACTCTAAGTTTACCCAAGAAAACCTGCTCCCGACCAGGTTAGGTTCATAGAGTAAGTTACTATGGTAACTGACTCTGAGTATAAGTTACCTCTCTTTCAGAAACGGGCCTATTTTCTCGGGTTTAATTTACCCCCCTTTCTGAAACCGAAAACCCAGAGTTTCCCTCATTTCAGAGTTAACTTACTCAGAGTTTTCACTTTACCCGCTTTCTGAAACGGGCCCCTGGTGTTCAAGGAATTAACAACAGGTGCACCACAGTGGCAACAATTAGAAAACCCTCAAAACAGGACTGGTTTTACATGTGGAGGTCATTTCAAGTTTCTCCCTCTCCCCACTCGTGCTGGTTTTGGCTTGAGTAATTATCTCTACTGGCAGTATGAGGTGATTCCTTAACCCTACATAAATTGCACAGGTTGTCCAACTTCTCCAGGATGGCACATCCACACGTGCTGCAGCAAGAAGGTTTAATGTGTCTCCCAGCACATGGAGGAGATTTCAGGAGACTGGTGGTTATTCTCGGAGAGCTGGACAGGGCAAGACCGATACCTGCTCCTTTGTGCAAGTCGGAACAGGCTTAGCACTGCTCGTGCCCTACAGAATGACCTCCAGAGGGCCACTGGTGTGAATGTCTCTACCCAAACAATCAGGAAGAGACTTCATGAAGGTGGCCTGAGGGCCCGACGTCCTGTAATGGGCCCGTTGCTTACTGCCCAGCACCGTGGAGCTCGACAGGCATTTGCTGAAAAACACCAGAATTGGCAAGTCCGTCACTGGCGCCCTGTACTTTTCACAGACGAGAGCAGGTTCACCCTGAGCACCTGTGATCAGGGGTGGACTGGCCATCTGGCATACTGGGCATCGTCCCGGTGGGCCATTGAACCAATGTGGGCCAGGGCCGCGGATCAGTTGGTACTGGGCCACGGGCCGCCGAAGAAATACAATAATTAGTAACAATCTTTTATTTCGAAAAATTACCGGATGCTCTCAGTTAAATGTCGGAAAACGAGTAAAAAACTGACTTCTTTGGGAATCGCTGGCTCGCTCGCATCGGACTACAGTGGACTCACGCCCCCCCCCCCTCTCCGCTCGACAAAAAATGCCAGGGCTGAATTTTGGTCCCAGTCCACCCCTGCCTGTGATAGACGTGAAAGAGTCTGTAGAAGACAAGAAGAACGTTATGCTGCCTGCAACGTTGTTCAACATGACAGGTTTGGTGGTGGGTCAGTGATAGTCTGGGGAGGCATATCCATGGAGGGACGCACAGACCTCTACTGCCTAGGAAATGGTTATCTGACTGCCATATGGTATCGAGATGAAATCCTTCAACACATTGTCAGACCCTACGCTGGTGCAGTAGGTCCTGGTTTCCTCCTAATGCACGACAATGCCCGGCCTCATGTGGCAAGAGTATGCAGGCAGTACCTGGAGGATGAAGGAATTGAAGCAATTGAATGGCCTTCCCGATCCCATGACTTAAACCCAATAGAACATCTGTGGGACATTATGTTTCGGTCCATTAAGCGCCGCCAGGTTGCTCCTCAGACTGTACAACAGCTCAGGGATGCCCTCACACAGATCTGCGAGGAAATGCCACAAGACACCATCCGTCGTCTCATTAGGAGCATGCCGCGATGATGTCAAGCATGCATACAAGCTCATGGGGGCCACACAAGATACTGAAAAGCCTTTTGAGTTGCGGAAATTACGTTTTTGAAAAAATGGACTAGCCTGCCACATCTTCATTTCACTCTGATTTTAGGGTGTCTACACAATTGAGCCCTCTGTAGGCTGAAAACTTTTATTTCAATTAAAAGACTTGGCATCCTTTTGTTCCTAAGACATTGCCCTGTCGTTATTTGTATAGATATCCAACTTCATATTGAGATCAGGGGCCCTTTCTTCATACGTCGCTAACTCAGTTAGCTGGATTTGATTGTTGACGATTTGGCATGATCTTGGATCGTTTGGTTCTTTGAAGCTCATCCTAGACTTGTTGTCATAGCAACAGGTCCGTAAACCCAAACCTGCTCGGGAGCAGGGGCCCGTTCTTCGTACGTCGCTAACTCAGTTAGCTGGATTTGATTGTTGACGATTTGGCATGATCTTGGATAGTTTGGTTCTTCGAAGCTCATCCTAGACTTGTCGTCGTAGCAACAGGTCAGGTTTACTTCATGTAAACAAGATTAGATTGAGGCTTTATAAGCGGAGGAGATAGGGAAGTATGTCGCAGCCATATGCGAGCAACCTCTTGCGGAAGGTGGGAGAATAATTCGCAGAGCTTTTCAAATTAATCGGGTATTGCGGGATAAAGTGTAATTGTTGAGAGATACCGTTTTTTTCAGCCTTTTTCTTTGTGGCTGTTATAAATAGACAAACACATCATTTAACAGTGGTTTTTAAAAGGGAGGAAAAATAAGTGGCTTTTTAAAATAAAGACAGTATGAATTAAAGGCTACCATTTTGTAGAATATTCTTGTATTTCACTTTTACTTTAATTTGTCTGCTACTTTTTGCCAGCCCACTCTCCTGGCATTTGCAGACTTTGAGGTGTTCCCTGTCGTTTTAAATAACGACTCGAATTCGGCATAACCTTCCATTAAAAGCTCTTGTTCTGATTGGGAGAAAAAGTGGGCACGTTCTTTGGCCATGCTGAACAGCCAATAGCAGCGTTGCTGATCAATGTTTCTACTATCGATACATATCCCCTTTTAAGCCAACACATGATCTTATCCAGTGATACTAATCATACACAACAGGTTTGTTCGAAGAACCCAGTTAGCCGGATCAGGATTCGCACGATGAAATCATCTTGAATGTGTCATTTGATCTCGGATGTATTAAGCGACGTACGAAGAACGGGCCCCAGGTTTACTTAATGTAAACAAGATTAAATTGAGGCTTCATAAACGGAGGAGATAGGGAAGTCTGTCTCAGCCATACGCGAGCAACCTCCTGCGGAAGGTGGGAGAATAATTCGCAGAGCTTTTCAAATGAATCTGGTATTGAGAGATAAAGTGTAATTGTTGAGAGATACAGTTTATTTTCAGCCTTTTTCTTTGTGGCTGTTATAAATAGAAAAACACATCATTTAACAGTGGTTTTTAAAAGGGAGGAAAAATAAGTGGCTTTTTAAAATGAAGACAGTATGAATTAAAGGCTACCATTTTGTAGAATATTCTTGTATTTCACTTTTACTTTAATTTGTCTGCTACTTTTTGACAGCCCACTTTCCTGGCATTTGCAGACTTTGAGGTGTTCCCTGTCGTTTTAAATAACGACTCAAGTTCGGCATACCCTTCCATTAAAATATCTTGTTCTTATTGGGAGAAAAAGTGGGCACGTTCTTTGGCCATGCTGAACAGCCAATAGCAACGTTGCTGATCAATGTTTCTACTATTGATACATATCCCCTTTTAAGGCAACACATGATCACGCAATTATCTCAAATAACTAAATCCAGCGATACTAATCATACACAACAGGTTTGTTCGAAGAACCCAGTTAGCCGAATCATGATTAGCAGGATGAATTCATCTTGGATGTGTCATTTGATCTTGGATGTATCAAGCGGCGTACGAAGAACGGGTCCCATCCATCCATCCATCCATTATCTTCCGCTTATCCGGGGCCGGGTCGCGGGGGCAGCAGTCTGAGCAGGGAAGCCCAGACTTCCCTCACCGCACACACCTCCTCCAGCTCCTCCGGGGGGATCCCGAGGCATTCCCAGGCCAGCCGAGAGACATAGTCCCTCCAGCGTGTCCTAGGTCTTCCCCGGGGCCGCCTCCCGGTGGGACATGCCTGGAACACCTCCCGGGGGAGGCGTCCAGGAGGCATGCTAAACAGATGCCCGAGCCACCTCAACTGGCTCCTCTCGACGTGGAGGAGTAGCGGTTCTACTCCGAGCTCCTCCCGTGTGACCGAGCTCCTCACCCTATCTCTAAGGGAGCGCCCAGCCACCCTGCGGAGGAAACTCATTTCGACCGCTTGTATCCGCGATCTTGTCCTTTCGGTCATGACCCAAAGCTCATGACCATAGGTGAGAGTAGGAATGTAGATTGACCGGTAAATCGAGAGCTTCGCCTTGCGGCTCAGCTCCTTCTTCACCACGACAGTCCGGTACAGAGACTGCATCACTGCAGACGCTGCACCGTTCCGCCTGTCAATCTCACGTTCCGTCCTTCCGTCACTCGTGAACAAGACCCCGAGATACTTGAACTCCTCCACTTGAGGCAAAGGCTCCCCACCCACCCAGAGGGGGCAAACCACCTTTTTCCGGTTGAGTACCATGGCCTCGGATTTTGAGGTGCTGATCCTCATCCCAGCCGCTTCACACTCGGCATCAAACCGCTCCAGAGCATGCTGGAGGCCCCGGCTCGAGGAAGCAAAAAGGACAACATAATCCGCAAACAGCAGAGATGAGATCCCGTGCTCCCCGAACCGGAAACCCTCCGTCCCCTGGGCGCGCCTAGAAATTCTGTCCATATAAACAATGAACAGAACCGGTGACAAAGGGCAACCCTGGCGGAGTCCAGCATGCACCCGGAACAGGTCTGAATTATTGCCGGCAATGCGAACACAGCTCCTACTTTGGTTGTACAGGGAACGGACGGCCCCTAACAAAGGGCCCCGGACCCCGTACTCCCGAAGTACCCCCCACAGGACACCACGAGGGACACAGTCGAATGCCTTCTCCAGATCCACAAAACACATGTAGACTGGTTGGGCAAACTCCCATGAACCCTCGAGCACCCGGTAGAGGGTGTAGAGCTGGTCCAGTGTTCCGCGGCCAGGACGAAAACCACACTGCTCCTCCTGAATCCGAGGTTCGACTATCGGACGGATTCTCCTCTCCAGTACCCTGGCGTAGACCTTACCGGGGAGGCTGAGGAGTGTGATTCCTCTGTAATTGGAACACATCCTCCGGTCCCCCTTCTTAAATAGGGGAACCACCACCCCGGTCTGCCAATCCATAGGCACTGTTCCAGACCGCCACGCGATGCTGCAGAGGCGTGTCAACCAGGACAGTCCCACAACATCCAGAGACTTCAGGTACTCAGGACGGATCTCGTCCACCCCCGGAGCCCTGCCACCAAGGAGCCCATCGACTACCTCAGTGACTTCAGCCCGGGTGATAGGCGGGTCCGCCCCGAAGTCCCCAGTCTCTGCTTCCTCCTCGGAAGACGTGACGGCAGGATTGAGGAGATCCTCAAAGTATTCCTTCCACCGTCCAACAACATCCCCAGTCGACGTCAACAGCTCCCCACCCGCACCGTAAACAGTGTTGGTGAAGCACTGCTTCCCCCTCCTGAGGCGCCAAACGGTTTGCCAGAATTTCCTTGGGGCCGACCGATAGTCCTTCTCCATGGCCTCCCCGAACTCCTCCCAGACCCGAGTTTTTGCCTCTGTGACTACCCGAGCCGCGGCACGCTTGGCCTGCCGGTACCGGTCAACTGTTTCGGGAGTCCCACAAGCCAGAACGGCTCGATAGGACTCCTTCTTCAGTTTGACGGCATCCCTTACTTCCGGTGTCCACCACCGGGTTCTGGGATTGCCGCCGCGACCAGCACCAGAGACCTTGCGACCACAACTCCGGACTGCCGCATTGACAATGGAGGTCGAGAACATGGTCCATTCAGACTCGATGTCCCCAGCCTCCCCCGGGATCTGTGAGAAGCTCTCCCGGAGGTGTGAGTTGAAGACCCCTCTGACAGAGGGGTCCGCCAGGCGTTCCCAGCAGACCCTCACGATACGTTTGGGCCTGCCAAGTCTGTCTAACTTCCCCCCCCGCCAGCGGATCTGACTCACAACCAGGTGGTGATCGGTTGACAGCTCCGCCCCTCTCTTCACCCGAGTGTCCAAGACACACGGCCGCAGGTCAGAAGACACGACAACAAAGTCGATCATCGACCTTCGGCCTAGAGTGTCCTGGTGCCACGTGCACTGATGGACACTCTTGTGCTTGAACATGGTGTTAGTTATGGACAAACCGTGACTAGCACAGAAGTCCAAAAACAGAACACCACTCGGGTTCCGATCAGGGGGGCCGTTCTTCCCAATCATCCTTCTCCAAGTGTCACTGTCATTTCCCACGTGGGCGTTGAAGTCCCCCAGTAGAACGAGGCGCACTGTTCAGTATGCCTCCCAAAGACTCCAAGAAGGCCGGGTACTCTGCACAGCTGTTCGGCCCGTAGGCCGCCACAACAGTGAGAGACCTGTCCCCGGCTTTTAGGCGCAGGGACGCGACCCTCTCGTTCACCGGAGTAAACTCCAACACGTGGCGACTGAGCTGTGGGGCTATAAGCAAACCCACGCCAGCCCGCCGCCTCTCCCCACGGGGAACGCCAGAGAAATGAAGAGTCCAGCCTCTCTCAAGGATAATGGTTCCAGAGCCCAAGCTGTGCGTGGAGGCGAGGCCGACTATATCTAGCCGGTAACGCTCGACCTCCCGCACAAGCTCGGGCTCCTTCCCCGCCAGTGTGGTGACATTCCATGTCCCCAGCGCTAGAGACTGTGTGCGCGGCCCTGGTCGTCCGGGCGCCTGCCCCTGACCACCGCCCAAATCACACAGCACCGGCCCCTTACGGTCCTTCCTGCGGGTGGTGGGCCTGCGGGAAGGTGGTCCCACGTCGCCTTTTCGGGCTGGGCCCGGGCCGGGTCCCATGGGAAAAGACCCGGCCACCAGGCGCTCGCCTGCGAGCTCCCACTCTGAAGAACGGGTCCCCGATGTATCTAATGTGTTTCTTTAAAGTGCTCCTTTAATCATTGTGAGCAGTGTATATAACCAATCGTAAAACAGATGTTTCAAAACTCCTGTAAACTGGTGTATAGGCACAGTTTTTTTTCTGTGACACAAAATGAACCCGAAAATGATTACCTCTTCTGGGGCATAAACAAGGAAAGAAAATATAATGATTTTTTATTGAGAGTGAAGAAAAAGGGGTAATGAATTCCAATAAGCATTCTTCATGCTAAGATTAAATCTATGTCGTTTAGAGGCGTTCTCAGTGGCAGTCATGGACAGCTGAGGGGGGAAGCAGTAATTCAGTGTCCAAAGTGAACACATGCACTCCAGATGCACTTAGGGCATTTGCATTTAGTGCACAGGAGGAAGATGAGTAAAACCATTGAAAAACGATTTTGTTTTGTTCGATCAGCACTTTTACTGCCGCGTTAAGGGCACTGTTCAGAAACAATCATTTCAGGTATACGAATATACACTTAAAGTACAAAATCTTTCTATGGAAATATCTTGTTTCTCAACCTGGATATCGGCGGCTTATAGTCCGGTGCGGTTTATATGTGACAAAATATATATTTATTTTAAATTTTAGGTGGTGCGGCTTATATTTAGGTGCGCTCCATAGTCCGAAAAATACGGTACATTTCTAAGCCTTCACATGATTTGTCAACATACCTGTCAATCAAAACATATTTTTCTCCAATTTATCAGAACAAGTGTCACTCAAAGCTCACGTGCTTGTGAGGCAGTTTTTCTACCCGGCCTGAGACGGGCGACAGAAAGCTCACTGCTGCTCACAAGACTTTTCTAAAGTAGATATTTGTCTAAAATGGGGACCAGAGATGATGAATACGACTATCTGTTTAAGGGTTAGATCAAATGATATGGCGAAGAAGTGATAAACACTTTAAATGTTTTTGAGCTGAATATGAGAAGATGAAACGAGCGGAAGTCACAGTATTCCCCTCCTTCAGCTTCAGCATAGATAGCCAGCTAGCTTGGCCAAAAATATATTCATTTCACTGCGGCCCGGAAATTATTCATACGTTTTCAAGCGACTAGTAACTCTCGTTTGTAAATATTTTGTAAAAATGTAGGAATGTTACTGTAGCAGACTGTTTAGTGGTAGAGGGGAGTTTTGTCCGGCCTGAGTTGCCGTACAACTGTGACGTAGGTTCCGGGTTCTGGTAAAAGCAGGAGAGAGTGTGGAATAAAGAAGCGTGGCTACCGAACCAATTTTCGATTCTTCTGTCCTCTTTAATAGCGATTGTTCACACGTGCACTATTAGCAAACCAAATAAAGCTTGGTTACATTGGTGACAGCGGTGGGATTGTGAGTGCCACTGGGTTGAAGACGGACTCGTGTGTTATCGATTACTTGCATCAATATAGTTGGCTGCCTAGCTTCCCGGCTGTTTTTGAACATGTGGCGCGGGGCTGAAGACCCGCTTTCTCCCGGCAAGCCGCTGTCCGACAGACACTCCCGCGGCGGAGATGTCAGAGTTGACCTGCCCGCTCCATTTGCTGGGGATGGGAGCCAAAGCTTCCTCAGCTGGGCGAGGCGGCTGGAAGTAGCCGTTAGCGCAACGGCGGGGGGCGGCAGTAGCTGTGAGGATGAACTGGCGAGGATCCTCCCGACTCGTCTTCACTCGTCGGCCTTCCTGCTATGGGACAGCTTCCCTGAGTCTACAAAGTCAAATTATAGTGCAGTGAAGGAGAAGCTGGGTGCAGCTTTCGGGCAGAGACGGTTAATGGACCGCTTTAGAGCCAGCCTGTCGGCTCGGATACGAGCTCCGGGAGAGAGCTTGGAAGTGTTCACTGCTGACGTGAGCCGGCTGGTCGCGAAGGCGTTCCCGGAGTACGGTGGCATTGCACAGAGAGAGGAGAAGTTTCAGCGCTTTCTGGCGGGTCTGGACCCGGTGTTAAAGGCCAAGTGTCTCGAGCTGGGCGCGACGGACCTGGAAGAAGCTCTGCTGGTGGCAGAACACTGTGAAAATGCCAGGGTGGCCCTGCAGAGAGACTGTGTGAGTACAGATGCAGCTGCTTACACTGGAGGGGGGCTGTCTGTGCAGGCTGTGTCGGTTTCTGACAGCCTCCAGAGGGCTATTGAGGAGTTGACTGTGGAGATGCGTGCCATGAAAGAGGAAAACAAGAGACTGAGATTGCAGAATGTGAGCCTGAGGGGGCAGAGGCCCCGCTTGCCCTCGGGGGGATGCTGTAGCTGCACCTGCGGAGAGAGGGGGTGCCAGTTGAGATTCAACTGTGAGGGTTGCCGTGGCCGCTCCACCGATCGGGAGCACATTACTACGATTTTTTTTCCCTTCAAAGTTAGGCCCATTGGTCCCACAGCCCGTAGGCTTAATTATAATTAATTAACGTATACGTGCAACTAATTAAGCCAGGATACGACGGCCAGACTAGGTCAAGCCGCGCTTGCTCAGTTATTCTGGCTTTCTTTCTTCTACTTTCGTGCAATACCCCCCAGGTCTCTCTTGAATGAAAACACTGGTGAAATTCAGGTTCAAATGTCCTCTTCACCCCGCCAAATCACTTCCTGTCCTGACAGGAGTGTCATGACAGTGGAGCCTGCAATGGCAGTGTCCTCACAGTGGAGGTCTGCAGCCAGGTCCTTCAAGGAAGTTTACATTTAGCAGACACCCTTATCCAGAGCAACTTGCAGCAAGTACAGAGACATTCCCCCTGAGGCAAGAAGGGTGAAGTGCCTTACCCAAGGACACAATGCCATGTAGCCACAGCCAGGAGTCAAACTTGCAACCTTCTGATCAGTAGCCCAACGCCTTAACCGCTGAGCCACACAACTCTTATCGATTAAAGTATTAGTAATTAACTTTAGAATGGAAAATGAACCAATTTGAAACTGAAACATTTTAGCAGATCTAAAGCATGATTTATTCTTGCATACAACATTCTCAGATGTCAAAGTTGGATGTACATTTGTGATCCAGGCGCCAATCAACATCCTCCTGGCATTGAAGTAGACAAGGACAGTGAGACTTGATATGCAGTAGGATCCTCATCTTCTACAGACCACTGGAAAGAAAAAGGAACATTCTAGATCAGTCACAGGCCTCTGGTAGTCAGCCAAGCTGAAGGATGGCTGAGACAAATACTCCAGGGATTTGTATGAAAACTGATCAATACAGCAGAATAGTCTTTTTTGATTGGGCAGTTTGAAGAGGCAGCTTTTCACTCAAGGAGTGACAAGATTCTGCCATTTAATAAAATTATAATTTGGTTTAAAATGTTTCATTCAACAAATCCACAGCGGAACTCTTATTTGGAGTTTTAAAATAACTGGTTTAGTAGTTTTGGCACTGCCATCTCAGCCTGATCTTTACCAGGCAATTTCTAGTCACATTAACTTCATGGCTCAAAGTTCAAGATAAAACTTAGAGTATGCTCCCAACTTGTTTAAATAATATATAAAAGGTATACTGTGCGCTCAGTTTTGCAATTGCAAATGACAACATTGAATCAGCAGCGCTTTGAATTTGAAAATAAAAATGAACCTCATTGTTGGTCTACTAGACTCACCAGTTTGAGAAGTCTCTGGCCCTCCAGGACCCAACAATCACAGCCACATCAGTGGAGGAAGCTCCATCTGCAGTCTTCAGATCATCCTGAGAGTTGCTGTTGTAGTTTCCACAAGCACCACAGACCTTGCCAGCCAGCTGGTTACCAATGGTTACGATGACTTCCTGGGAGATGGAGTAGGTGACGCGCACAGAGGCAGACCTCTCAATGACCACCATCCTGTTAGACAGCTGGACAGTCAACTGATCAGCCAACGTGCTAGGAAGGGACGTCTGCTTGCCGTTCACCTTGGAATGGGGGTGGGGGGGGGAAGAAAGAAAGAAAATGACAACTCCACTCTAGCTGTCATCCCTTTCTAGCCACTTAATCCAGTCCAATCAATCAGTTCACTTAACTCCCATTTCCCCCCCCCCCCCCCCCCACTCAACCGCTACCCCACATCTGCCTCACCCAGACGAGGTGCTCGCTGTTCACTGTGACGGTGACATCCTTGAAGAACACATAGACTGTGGCCACACTAGGAGTTGCTCCTCTGCGGCACCGGCGGATGTCCAACACAACACGGAACCAGACAGCAGGTGACTGGTCACACAGGAACGCTACCTCGAATGCCCCCAGACCTCCCATTGCCCCCGTCATGCCATCGAAGGAGGTCAGGAAGGCCACAGGGCTGACCAGGCATTGTCCCTGCTTGGGGTAGCATCCTCTTACCCCATCCCGTATATCACAGACCTCTCCGCTTGCACATGACACCTGCTGGCAGGTCACCACCCCAGAGGCCTGACACACACACTTGGAGTTGCAGTCTTTGTTCACGACTGTTTGACCCACCTGAAAGGCACATGATAGTTGTTTTATTAGCCCAAATATGGAATTTAGTGTGGCAGAATGGCGCAAACAATAAAATGTACAAATCTTTAAAAAAGTAGGGAAGTATGATCATAAAAAAATAAACCAACTATATAAAAAAAGATGTAGCCTCTCATTAACAAAAGGTCCATTGTTGGCCAACATCCTGTAACATGATCCATCTGAGGAAGTGTCTGGTGAAGTAATGATATGTACGCAAAGCCTCACCTGCAAGTACCGACCCTCACGGATGCACCCACATGTTTCCATGGAAACACACTTGTCACCATCAGACACAAAGCCAGCATCACAGATGCAGCCCTCGAAGCAGGTGTCGGAACAGGGGACGGTAGCCATTAGACTGGCACAGCTGGAAGCACAGGTGTCAGCACACTGCTCAAAGTGGCTGTTAGCTGGGCATATAGCAGCTGTAGGAGAGAGTCCCGATTTACCCTCTACATGCAACTTCACTGGCTCGAGTAAAGTGGTGAGAAAGTGAAGGATGTGGGAGGGGAAGAGGCCAGGACTCACTGCAGAAAGAGGTTGTCCTCCAGGACTGGATCTGGATCCCAGCATGCTGACAGGCAATAGCATAGGCCTGGATGCTCTGACACAGGGTCTCCCTGTCTCCCTTCAGGGCACACACATCATACACACAGTGGGCAAAGTACGCTGCTGGGTCAACCTTAGTGTGGCAAGCCTGAAAGGCCCCACCAGTGGCCGTTATGATTCCGCAGGACTCAGGCTTGCTGTAGAGGGTGGTGCTGGCTGAGTCACACACAGGGCACTGCCCGCCGCAGCCGCTGCATACACTACCAGGGAGGGCCACCGCCCAGGCACGGCCAAATTCATCCACGTCTTCCGTCTGTCTGCCACCAGAGAAGCGGAAGTCATCAGCAGGGTTTGTGTTGTAGTCACCGCAGAAGCCGCACATCTTGCCCTGATAGGTGGAGGGCACGACAACCTCAACGTAGTACATTGTGTCGTAAAGAACCCGCAGACCAAAGTCTGTCTGGACGATGATGTTGCGGCCCTCTTGGCTCACTGTCATACGGCCATTGTTCAGAGACAGGGGGAGGTTCATCCACTCTTCGTTCACCTGGAAACACACAGCAAGACTTTGAGATCAAGCCCAAATTTGACAAGGTTCATGTCTAGTAAGTTACTACTTACAGTAACTCTCCATGTCACCCCTTGTTCAATGCTGACTACGTGGTCGTAGACCTCCATGGCCACAGTCTTAGTCACCGAAACACTCCCGTCGCCATACTTCTTGTTCCCCTGGGTGACTGTGAAGGAGCTTAGTCGGCCTCTGTCATTGTTACACACCTTCGCCAGTGTGTACACACAGATGCCCTGGAAGTCAAATCTACGCCCGTCAAATGTGATGTAATGGGGGTCCCCTGATGCTACACACTTAGCCTCGCTCTCTGGGTAGCAGCCTTGTACCCCATTCACCACCTTACAGACCTCCCCTGGTCGACACTTTGCCTTCTGGCAGGTCACGGCACCGTTCTCCCCACAGCTGCACTGCTCCAGACACGTGTCCTCTGAGTAAAACACATCACCCATCCTGTAGTAGTGCCCTCTGTAGAAGCAGCCGCACTTGGCCACAGGCACGCATGAGTCACCGCTCAGAAGGTGGCCCTCGTCACACTGGCAGCCCTCGGTGCAGGGCCGCTTGCAGTTGTAAAGGGGGAAGAGACTGGCACAGGTAGCAGGACAGGCAGAGGTACAGAGGGCATACTGGCTGTTTGCTGGACAGACCAATGCTGTGTGATGGGAGGAGGAAAGGATGATGGGAAAAGGAATGAATCATTAACTCTCAAAAAAATTGACACTGTTAGGCTGAAGGTGCACAGATGGTTGGGACCAGAGGAATACGAGGTGAACAAAACAAAGCTAGACTCACGACAGAAGTTGGGGGTCCTCCAGGAGCCCACATGGACCCCCTGACCCTGGCAGGCAGATACATAGACTGCAACAGCATCGCACACAGCACCACGGTAACCATGGTAATGGCAGGCATCGAAAATGCAGTTTTCAAAGAAGCCTGTGGGGTTGACTTTGCTGTGGCAGTCTTTGAAAGGCCCCTGCTCGTTAGTGATGATTCCACAGTAGGCCTGTCCCTTGTATGTCTCCTGAGAGTCTGTGCAGCCCTGACACCCTCCTTCACATCCACTGGTGCACCCTGGCACCAGCCCCACCTGCCAGCTCTCTCCCAGTTTGGAAGGGTCTAAGGCCACCTGACCATTACGCATGCCAAGGTCATCCTGGGGCTGGTTGTTGTAGTTGCCGCACAGGCCGCAGACAGCACCCTGGTAGGTGCTAGGAAGTGTGACCTGCAGCTTGCTGTGCCAATCGAAGGTCAGAGATATACCAGCAGCTGTCTCCACTACGGCCACAGTACCGCTATAGAATACACGGAGTTGACCATCCAAGTCCAGAGGCAAAAACATCAGCTGTCCGTTGAGCTGGAGAGATGCATTTAAGGCAAAGGGCAGAGAGTGAGAATTTACAAGAGACTATGGATTTACTGTAATAATTCCCCCCAAAAAAACATTTAAATGAGATGATACAGCACTGAAAGAAAGTAAAATGCATGCAGCAGAACATCACGGTCTGAATATCTGAATCCTTAACTAGTTACGGTTCTTGTACCCATTCATTCACTTCCGCTTATTCCCGTTAGGGGTCACAGGTGACTGGAGCCTATCCCAGTTACTTTCGGGCCGTAGGCAGGGTACACCCTGGACTGGGGCCAGCTAGTCGCAGGGCTATCACACAGACATTGACAGACAACCATTCACACAGTCATACACTAGGGACAATTTTTTCCACAATGCCCAATTAACCTACCACATGCATGTCTTTGGACAGTGGGAGGAAGCCGGATTGCCTGGAGAGAACCCACGGTAACACGGGGAGGACATGCAGACTCCACCCAGAGAAATCATGGTCGGGCCCGAGATTCGAACTCATGATCTCCTTATTGGGAGGCGAGAGCACTAACCGCTCTGCCACCGTGCCCCCCGTTCTTGTACCCATAGAGAAGTAAAAGATCTGCTCATGTTATGATTCCTTGCCCCCAAACCACTGTGCTCAGAACTCACCAGGATCCTAGAGGGGTAGTCCTTGCTGATGGTGATAGAGACCCCATACATCGTCAGGACAACAGTCTTGGTGAAGGAGACAAGTGTGCTGCCTCGGTGGTCGTTCTGCACAGTCACCTTAAAGGGGACAAGATTGTCCCTCTCAGTGCACAGCGCCACCAGCTGGTACACGCATGTCCCCTGGAAGTCAAAGCGGTGCCCGTCGAATGTCTGGTAGTGGGGATCTCCTGCTGCCACGCATGTTGCAGAACTGACAGGGGTGCAGGTGTGCTTGCTGTCCACCAGGCTGCACTTCTCATTAGCGGAGCATGAGTCGACGCGGCACACAACCATGCCAAGGGTGGCGTTACACTCGCACAGGCGACCGCACACATCATCGGCCCAGAAGCGCTCACCAGCCTTGTAGTAGCGGCCCTGATGGGAGCAGCCACACGTGTTGGCTAGCACACAGATGCCAGCACTGAGCACATAACCCTTGTTGCACACACAGGCCTCAACACAGGTGCCAGGGCACGGTGATCTCTGCTCAGGGAAGGGGCAAGATGGCTGGCATGGACTTGCACAGATTTCATAGTGGCTGTTGGACTGACAGTTCATTGCTGAGGGAAGAAAAATAAAATAAAATTACTAGAATAAGAAATTTGGGCCATTAGTCACAATGCTAAACAGGTAGGCGCCAATGTTTACTTACGACAACCAAACTGTTTCCTCCAGTCTTTCACCACAACGCCTGCCTGACGACACTCCTGTGTGTAGGAGGCCAGAGCCTGACAAAGCATCTTCCCATCACCCTTTGTCACACACAGGTCATACACACAGCTGTCCATGAAGGTTTGAGGGTCCACCTTGTTGTGGCACACCTGGAAAACACTCTGGGCCTTGGCAGTGATGATCCCACAGGAGGCTTCTGACTGGTACTGCTTACGAGTGCTTTCTTCACACTCAGTGCATGTCCCCTTGCATGCATCTGCACAGGGAGTGTCCTCTTGGTCACGAGTCTTCCATCCTTTGGCCCAGTCCACCACTGAGGGCATGGCCCAGCCTGTTTCATTATGCAGCTCATCGCCAACATTGCCATTGAAATTGCCACAAAGGCCGCAGACGCTAGCAAAGTAGCTGCTGGGCAACTCCACAACCACTTTTGCGTTCCAGTCATAAGAAACGCGGAGGCCGAAGTCAGTCTGTATGGCAGCAGTGCCACCAGCCTGGGACACTGTGACCTGGCCTAGGGTGAGCGGCAAGTTCAAAACCTGGCCATCAAGCTGAGGGAAAGTGAATAGTATAGTGAGAATAGACAGACATTTTGCAAATATACAGTAGCATACAAAGTTATTGCCTTACCATGATTTGGCCAATCTGGTTCTTCAGTATGGTGATCGTGAATCCATAGACAGACACCTGGACCTCTCTAACAAATGAGACTGCAGCGTTGCCACGGTTGTCGTTGCTCTCGGTGATGCTGAAGGGCGTGAGGCCAGCCATGTTCCCACAGGTCTCAGAAATGATGTACCTGCAGGTGCCCTGGAAGTCGTAGTTGAAGCCGTCGAAGGTATGGTAGTGGGGGTCCCCCCAAGCCCAACAGATGCCAGTGTACTGGGGAATGCAAATAGCCTCACCCTTCTCCACTTGACAATTCTCCTTTGCACGACACCCAGCATCCTTACAGGGATCTACAGAGGGTGTCAAGACTTGTTAGTGTTCCACCACCTCTCCTTTTACGATTAACAGCACTACACACAGTTCCAAGTTCTAGTTTGTGAAAAGCCAAAATAAGAAATGACTTAGGAAGCATGTGCATACGCAAGCGTAAAAAGAACCTTGCCTGTGTTGTAGCAGGACTCTATGCCTTTCCTGATCAGACACTTGGTGTTTGGAGGGCAGGTGTGAGCCACACAAATGAGCCCCTTCAAAGGGTCACAGGAACAGTTCTGACTGCAGTCTCCCAAGTACACCACCTCACCAGCCTGGTCACATACAGGATGTTTGTTACATTGATAAAGCCCTTCATTCAGGAGTGTTCCATTGTAGAAGAGGTTTTGGAGGTGTTTTTAAAATCAAGACCCAGATGGGGGTCAAAAACATAAATTTTTAAGTATCCAGATAAGTACCTTTGCTATGATAACATCAACTTTCATTTTACAACTTGTCACAGACCTGCATTACTGTAACCTTACAATACCCCAAAAGAATGAATCTTTACCAGGTATGTCTTTCCATTGTCATAGCAGCCACACTGCTCGTGCTGGACGCAGGTCTGGCCATTGAAGAGGAAGCCAGCATCACACTCGCAGCCCTCGGAACACTTGGCACACTTCACGTCAGCCTGACTAGGACAGGCTGAAGAGCAGGCATCAGCACACACCTCATAATGACTGTTAACTGGACACATCATGGCTGCAAGAGGAACACAAGAATCATAAATTAATGCTGAAGCGTAGGGAGCTGACAGTATGCTGCCAATACAATTTTGCAGTTTCTCCAGCTAGAAAGCATCACAGGAATGTCACTCACAGCAGAAAGAGGGAGTCCTCCAGTTGATGTCCACCCCTGCCATGTGACAGTTGAAGGCATAGGCTGCCACACTGTCACATAGTACCTTCTCATCACCCCTGGCGATGCACAGATCATACACGCAGTCATTGAAGAAAGACACTGGGTCAAGTTTACTCTGGCAGGCTGCAAAGGGGCCCTTGGGAGCTGTTATGATCCCACAGTGACTGGGCTTCTCAAACACAGCCTTCTTAAGCAGGGGACAGACTGGACATGCGTTTCCAACACAGCCATCGTTACACACCACTCTTGAGGGCACCTTCCAGGAAGCCCCAAATGCATTTACATTTACAGTCACACGATTGTTGGACATGGTGAAATCATCATCAGGGTTTCCGTTAAAGTTGCCACAGAGGCCACAAGTCTTATCACGGTAATTGCCAGGCACGGTGACAGTGATGTGGTAGACAAGGTCATACGTCACAAGCAGACCAAAGTCTGTGGTGATGGTGTAGTGGAAGCCCTGTTTATACACCTGCACAGCCCCATCATTCAGACTCAGGGGCAGGTTATGGAACACACCATTCACCTGAGAAAACATGTGACACAAAGTGAACAATATGGCAAATCATTAGGTTTCAGTTCTCTTGATGGATTAATGTTTCACACATTTCTACTTCAGTCTCATCTCACCAGGACTCCAAAAACATTCATTTTAAAGGTGAGGGTGAAGTCGTAGACCACCAGCTCCACCAGTTTGGTGACGGAAACCTTCTGGTTGTTCCAAGGCTCATTCTCAACCTGCACAGTGAAAGGCACCAGCTTGGTGTCCCCCAGCCTGCAGCCCTTGGTCAAGGTATAGGTGCAGGTGCCTTGGAAGTCGAACGCCAGGCCATCAAAGGACACGTAGTGAGGGTCGCCAGAGGCTTGGCACACACCCTTACCCACTGGATTGCATTTCTGGACTCCATCTACCACCTCACATTTCTCATTCGGACCACAGGAAAACTTCTTGCACATCACCTGGGAATGACATGACTCAAGTCACTGACAGCAAGATAGTTTCCAAGATAGTTTCTGTTGAAGAGTCATTTTAGAGCCAATTATGGATTGGTCACTTATTGGTCCTCATGATGCATGTTTTGTAACCTAGATGCCCGCTATGTCGGGGTCCATCAAGTTGTTATGCTCGGTAACTGAAGCTTTTTTGTAATGCTCTCTTTTTTTAAGTCGCTTTAGATAAAAGCGTCTGCTAAATGAATACATTGTAATGTAATTGTCAGGAGCTGGTCTTTGAAGGCTATACCTGTCCATCCTGTGTGCAGGTGCATTCCTCGTCACATTTCCCATTAGGGTAGAACACCTGCCCCAGCTGGTAGTAGCGACCGCCTTGGAGACAGCCGCACTGGGAGAAGGGTACGCAGCTGTCTCCACTGAGGATGTGGCCTTCATCGCAGGTGCAGCCCTCCTTGCACTGGGCCAGGCAACGTGGCGGAACCGGCTGGCCACTACAGGTGGCAGGGCAGTTGGACATGCACATGTCATAATGGCTGTTAGCTGAACAACGCACCGCTGGGAGAAGGGAGCAATTGTCAAAGAGATTATTAAGGATAAATGAGAAGAAAAAAAACAAACATGTTTTGAGTTTTCAATGAGCAGCTCTCACCACAGAACTGGCTTGACCTCCAGCTGTAGACTGTGGCTCCTACAGCCTGACAGGCTGTAGTGTAGACAGTGAGGACCTGGCACAGCACATCTGTCCTGCCCTTGTACAGACACACATCATACAAGCAGTCTTCGAAGTAGCCTGCTGGATCCACCTTGCTGTGGCAGTCTCTGAATGGGCCCTTGGGGCCCCTCAGGAGCCCACAGAACTTGCCTGTCTCGTACTCCCTCTTTTGGGTCACATCACAGATGGGACAGTTGCCCTTGCAGCCATGGACGCAGCCAGGGATGTCCTCCTCGTGCCAGCTGCTGCCAAACTCGAGCGCATTCACAGGAGATTTACCGTTCCTAGGTATGAGGTCATCCTGGGGCTTGCCGTTGTAGTTTCCACACAGGCCGCAGACAGCACCCTGGTAAATACTGGGGAGGGTAACGAAGACGTTGCCGTTCCAGTCGAAGGAGACCTTAAGGTCAAAGTTTGTGGTGACCACAGCATACAAGCCGCTCTTGTAGACCGATACCCGGCCCTCACTCAGGGAGGCCGGCAGGTTCAGCAACTCGCCATTTACCTGGGATAAACAGATCCGATAGGAATTGGTCATTTTCAATTGTTTACTGGGAATGCTCCTGTTACTTTGTTGCATTTAGATTCCTGCATCCACAGACTAAAAGCCAATATTGCTTACCACAACTTGTCCTTTGTACTCTTTGCTGATGGAGATGGTCTGAGAGTAAACCTTGACCTCTACCAGCTTAGTGTAAGACACCACCCTGCTCCCCCGGAAGTCGTTCTGCACCAACACCTTAAAGGGCTCCAGACCAGGGTCACTGGAGCAGAGCCCAGCCAGCAGGTACACACACGTGCCCTGGAAGTCGAACCGCTGCGCGTCGAAGGTCAGGTAGTGGGGATCACCTGTGGCCTGGCAGGTGCTTTGGGAGATGGGGTAGCAGTCTCGAATGCCATTCACTACCTGGCACTGCTGTCCTGCCTGACAACCCGCATCCTGGCACTCCACACGCCCACTCTCAGGCACACAGCGGCAGCGTTTTTTGCAGGCCTGGTCCTCCCAGAAGGACACTCCGGCAGGGACATTGCGACCTATGTAGGTGCAACCGCATTCGGCGGTGGGCACACACTGCCCTCCATTCAGGACAAAGCCAGCATTGCAGGTGCAAGCCTCCACACATGGACTCTTGCATTTCAAGGGGGAAGCAGGGTCAGCGCAGGTGGCAGGACAGGAGGTCCCGCACAGTTCATAGTGGCTATTGAATGGGCACTGGGAAGCTAAAAGGTATAGGGGCAGTCAGTACCAGTTGACCATTTCACAAAAGGAAAGAATAGAACAAAGGTTACTCACGACAACGTGCGACGGCCCTCCAGTCCTGGACCTGTACGCCTGCATTCTGGCAGGCCTCAGTGTAGGTCTCAAGAGCCCTACAGAGGAAGGTCCGGAGGCCTCCTCCCATGCACAAGTCAAATTTGCAGTTGTCCAGGTAGGCTTGCGGGGGGACAACAGAGTGGCAGCTGCTAAATGGGCTTTTGGCCTCCAGGCTGATCAGACCACAGAACAGCTCGCCCTCAAATAGCTTAATCTGGTCACTCTCACAGCGATCGCAGCCTCCCACGCACTCATCTGTGCACCCGCCATCCCTCAGACCTGGCACTTTCCAGCTGCTCCCAAAAGCCGACACCCCAATAGCCTGCTTTCCCAATGGCGTGGAGTAGTCGTCGCTGGGGTTCCCGTTGAAGTTGCCACACAGACCGCAGGTCTTGTTAGCATAGCTGCCAGGCAGGGAGACCTCAAGATGATGTTCCCAGTCATACTTCAAGGTCAGGCCGAAGTCAGTCTGGATGACTGCAAAGCGACCTATCTGGGATATGACAACCTTTCCTTCGTTCAGAACCACAGGCAGATTCCACAGGCCATAGTTTATCTAATTAGACACAAAAAAAGCTTTGCATTAATGACATTGGCACAAGGTTTGTCACATTACAAAATCAGTTTGGAGACCAAAACCCCAAATCTTTGTTTAAATGGAAACAGTAATGACATCATATCAGTGTTGCCAACTGAGGAGCGGTCTCACCCTGACACGGCCAGTCTCTGTCCGTATCACAGTGATGGTGAGGCTGTAGACCTTGACAGTGACCGCACCCACATAAGACACCTGGAGACTTCCCCTGTTCTCATTCTGAGACAAGACCTCAAAGTCTGGCAGTACATCTTTGGACCGACATTTTTTGGCAAAGACATATGTACATGTGCCCATGAAGTCATAGAACTGCCCATCAAAGGTGCGATAGTGGGGGTCACCCATGGCCCAGCAGGTTGCTGGCTTCTTGCTGCAGGTGGGTTTGTCCCGAGTCATCTGACACACCTCATCTGCCTTGCAGGTTATATCATTGCAGGACATTGGGAAACTCAAATCACCTGGTTTGGAGGGGGGGGGGAGAAAAAAAAAGAAATGCAACACGGTCCCACCACACATTTAGTACAGTGAAAGACACTGGTCTTTACATCTCAACAAGCCTATGCTAGACAGGCTCCATCCTCTACAGAAACACTGTGCAGCAATCTTTAAACAATTTACCTGGCTGGCTGCAGAGGGCAGGAGAACCATAGCCATTCATATAACTGACCCCCACACTGTAGAGGGCAAACGGAGAGCCGAGGGTCATGATGTGTCTATTGTCAGGGAACCCCTGAGGGACGGTCATCTCTGCCCAGGAGAACTCGCTGGCCGAGACGCTCTTCCACTGGACAGTTTTGGGAAGGGGTCTGTCGTCAAAGAGCAGAGTGGCAAGCTCATTGGTCTTCACCACAAGTAGGGCTTTGTTCTCAAAGCCATCCTGGCCTTCCATGAAGTAGGAGGAGCAGAAGCGCTGGGAGGGCATGACAGTCATCAGGAAGGGGTCATACATGTTGCTCCCGTTCAGCACAACCCCATTAAAGAGCAGCAGCACCTGAATGCCATGGTCAGCCTCAATGGTTGTGGCTTCTGGCTGCTGGATGTCAAACTCTTTGGACTTCCCCTGGTCCAGTGTAATGACATCAACCTTGTTCCCTCGCTGCACAGTGATGTGGGTGGACTGAGAGGCTTGGATAACGACAGTGTCCTGGTTCTTCTGGAAGCTGAGGGGAGGAACGACAAAACTGGTGCCCCAGCTGGAGACGGGCAGCAGCTGCTCAAAGACATGGTTACACTTTGAGAACCTCCAGGTGCAGGTGTGGCCTGTGAAAACCGCCACAGGGAGCTGAGAGGACACTCTGGTGCCCGTCAGATCAGAGGTTGACTGGATCTGGATACTCTCGTAAGGAAGGAGGTCCACCACTAGCTGGCTTCCTGCAGCATACATCTGTTCCTGGTAAAACAGCAGGTCACTAGGCACCACCTCCACATGATTCTTCTCCTTGCCATTGCTTATAGAGAACTCCTTGAAGGTGCCCAAGGGTGAGGCACCCGGGGTGAAGATGTAGTACTCTGTGCCCCAGTCAGTCATGGGATAGATCGCGCTGCTGTCTGCTGTGTAGAGCTTGTAGTTAAAGGCAGACACGGTTACATCTGCAGAGGACTCGATCTGGACCGTCTTGGAGGACTTTCCGGTTCCATCCATCTCTGTCCCAACAGGGAGGGTCACGGTGATGGCCCCTTTGCTCTTCAGCGTCAGCTGTTTCACAAAGTTCAAACCAGAAACCTTCACAGTCACATTAGTGGGTGCCTGCAGGGCATAGATTTGTAGCTGGAAACGCCCGCCAGCGTAGTTGGTCTTGTAGTTCTCCATGAAGGATATGGCAAACTCTCTCCCTGCCCATCCAGCATTGCACACACCTGAGAGACAGTGCACAAGAACCTGATCAAAACAAGACTCAAACAACTGACAATCCAAAACTCGGCCTGTATGGAGAATACATAAGGAGATTAAATGTGCAGTAATAAAACAAGGGTTTGCATGACCACTACAAGATGGAACAGTCTTGCAAAGCAAGGTGTATGAGTAACTTGACAGGAAAGCTCACGCCTCAGTATCTTTATATTTTTGCATGACATGGAAGGACTAGTGTTCTGTGCAAGTGAGAGCATTTTGAACAAATAAGCTTAAATTTCCAATCAACTCAGGTGACTAAAATGAATCTGGAAATCTCATCGATACCCATTCTCTCTACCCTCTCTCTCTTGCTCTTAAGACAGTGGAGATGGTTGTGGACTTTAGGAAGAACCCAGCCCCACTCCCCCAACCCCCCCCCCCCCCCAATCACACTGCACGACTCCCATGTAAACAGTGTCGAGTCCCTTCGGTTCCTGGGCACCACCCTCTCCCAGGACCTTAAGTGGGAGCTGAACATCAGCTCACTCACAAAGAAAGCCCAGCAGAGGATGTACTTCCTGCGGCAACTGAAGAAATTCAGCCTGCCAAAGACAATGATGGTGCAATTCTACACTGCCATAATCGAGTCCATCCTCACCTCCTCCATCACCGTCTGGTATGCTGCTGCCACTGCCAAGGACAAGAGCAGACTGCAGCGCATCATACGTGCTGCTGAGAAGGCTGCAACCTACCATCCCTTGAGGACCTGCACATGGCAAGGTCTCTAAAACGGGTGAGGAAGATTGCGGCCGACTCCTCCCACCCTGGACATTGTGCTTCAGCTGCTCCCCTCTGGCAGGAGGCTGCGGTCCATCAGGACCAAAACCTCGCCACAAGAATAGCTTCTACCCTTCTGCTATTGCCCTCTTCAACAGGGCCAAGGACTCAGTTTGAGACATCCACCAACACCCCACACCGCCCCCTCCAGAATCCCACTGCACTCTGCGACTTTAGCGCACAAGTTTTTTTTAAACTTAAAAAAAATATGCATTTTAATTGTATTAGTATGCCACATGTTCTGTGTTTGCTCATTCCTGCCAAAGTGAATTCTATGTTTGTTAACCCTTGCATAGCGAATAAACCCCAATTCTGATTCCATGATTCTGATTGAGCGCAAGGCACTGCAGCGGGTGGTGAAAACCGCCCAACGCATCACTGGGACTATTCTTCTGTCCATTGAGGACATCCAGAGGAAGCGCTGTCTACGTAGAGCTCACAGCATCCGAAAAGATTCCTCACACCCCGCCCATAAACTGTTTGCCCTCCTGCCATCCGGCAGGCACCTCAGGAGTCTCTGGTCTAGAACCAGCCTGCCACCCTATATTTGCACATTTCTGTTTGTACATTTTGCACTATCTGTCCATTTTGCACATCTGCACATCTGTTACTGCACATCTTGTTCATTTTGCACACCTGCTCATTGCATCATTTGCACTAACTGTACATACATGCAACCTGGTAATTTCTGTTTACCACTGCAGTATATTGCACCTATGTTTACACACTGTATATTCTGACTATACTGTTCATACTATGTATATTCAAAGTATACCCATATTTATTATATTCTGTTGGATTAACTGTATTTCGTTACCCTGTACTTGTACCTGTGTAATGACAATAAAGTTGAATCTAATCTAATGATGAGAGCCCTCTCCAACCCCATGCATCTGAAATGCTGATTGTTGAATTGTACTCCAGTTTCCACCATAAGAACCGTTTCAGCTCAAGATAAATGCCACTGAAAACAAAAATGCAAGTCTCAAATTTAGATAGACATCCTTTGTTCTGCATACTCAATTCTCACCTGTTTAAATTCTAGTCTGCTCACATAGGCAGTGGGACAGAGCAGAAAGGAGCTCTACGCACTGACAGTTGACAACATGGTAATTGACTTTAAATTGAGCGATCACTTGGCTGTCTGTCACGCTGAGGAATGTGCTTGTGGAAATCCACAGCAATTTGACAGATGAACATGGATGCCTCATTCAATATTAGAACCTAATTGATGGAAAGGTGTTCTTGGAGACTGATTGGATATGGGGCCTATTTTCTAAAACATTTGTTTTAATGCATGATGTGATCTTGAAGAAACGTATGCAATATTTATTGCAAGACTAATGGAAGTCTCCGTATACAGCATGATTGAAGTGTGAAGTGGCTGATTGGACATTAAACACTTTTGAACATTGTAATTAAATTGGAATCATTAAAAAGGAAAACCAGAGATTGAGAAATAACAACTTACCAGAGACTTTTAGCACAAGACACAGCAATAACCAGGTCCCCATGGCTGCAAACACAAGTCATCCTTTACTCAGGATACCCACAAGTGTCAATTACGTTACAGAATAAATAAAATACATCTATATCAGGGGTGCCCAATCCTGCTCTTCAAGAGCCCCTGTCCTGACAGGTTTAGATGTTTCCCTACTCCAGCACACCTGATTCTAATGAATGGGTCCTTATCATGGACTGTGTCCAAAATCACTCCCTAACCACTATAGAGTACTATATAGGGATCACACCAGTTTTTGTAGTGTGTCTGAATAGTTAGTGATCACTAGTGCCCTGAATATCCCACAATTCACCGCAAAAAGTAGTGAACATCCGATGGTCACTAACCAAAGCAAGCTAGCCCATCATGTATTGCGTTGGTACGTTTTAATTGTGCACCAGCGAGGACGCAATTACCAGCACCAAGAGAAGTGTCTGAACGTTTTTTTTCTGTTGAGCTCACCATTTAGTCCACTATTTATTTCCCCATGTAGGGAGTAGGGAATGAGGGAGGGATTTCGGACACAGCCATGGTCTGTGGAAGCCATATAATAATAATAATAATAATAATAATTCATTAGAATCAGGTGTGCTGGAGTAGGGAAACATCTAAAACTGTCAGGACAGAGGCTCGAGGACCAGGATTGGACACCCCTGATCTACAATCATTAGTATTAGGGATGTAACGGTTCAGTCTGACCATGGTTTAGTTCAGTATGTCAATATTGTTTCAGCTCTAACATGCTGTGGTGGTGGAGGGGGGAGGGTAACACTGGGCATACTGAACACGAATACAATAAAAAGAAACTTTTGCATCCCTAACTAGTATACTATAATACAACTTTGACAAGTCTACCTGAAGAACTTAAGCTCAACAGAAAGTATGTATGGCTTAAATAACTATTCCAGTTAAGTCAATAAGATCCCAACAAAGTCTGAGTGGATGTTCACAGTAAAGACTCCAATTCAAACTAAAGGAGTGTCAGAATCTGATTTAACATCCAGGTCTTGTGAGAAGATGGAAAACCCTTTAGAAACCAAATATGATGGCACACATTACATTTACATGTATTCATTTAGCAGACGCTTTTATCCAAAGGGACTTACAAGAGAGAGCTTTCACAAAGAGCATCAGTCATTGAGTTTCTCCCTGTGTAGACTTCGTCAATCACATTCCCTTATTCATAGAACATCACTGAATATTTGAATTGAACGCAATGAAAATCAAATTCAGAACTAAAACCGAATATAGTACAATATAGCCACAGACGTCTCTGGTCATTCAAGTTTTCCCTTTGATGCCATACACTCACTGTTACAGATTTTCTATCAATCGCAATTGCTATCCAGCTGTCTGAAGAAGATTCAGTGCAATAAAAATAAAATAAAACCACTTATTACAATAAATTATCTTCATAAAACAGCGTACACCAACTGAGCCAGGACACCACAGAAAGACAATGTGTTCATATGCCAGTGAACTCCATCACACTACAAGGAACATAAACTCCACAAAATAACCTACCTGGTTTAACTTGTATAACGTGTATAATGTATATAAACTATACACATAAACTTCGGTCCAAGCCTTCTCTCCCTTTCTACTTTTCAACAAGCTGTTTTCCTTTTGGCTTTTATTTGCAGTTGCAAAATAAACTGCAAGTTTATCGAGAGGTGGCACCTCCTTGATTGCTGATGGAGCACACCTGTGTACATATGCCGGTCATATAGGGGTCGGCACATGCTGAAGCAACTTAATTGCTAATACATAAATAAAAGGAGTAAGATTATGTGAGTTAATTGGTTAAATGCGTTCTTGTACCCATGACAAGTTTCCGTTGTCAAATACCACAACCAATTTCCCACACTATCGCTTAGACATGCTTTTAGAAGTTGACAATGGCTGAACAGTGTAACACTCTCAGCGTTGACGTTACAAGGAATGGAGCATTTTGGATATCCAGCAAACGCTTGACCTGGGGCCCGTTTCAGAAAGGAGGTTCAACCAACTCTGAGTTTAAACTTGAACTCTGAGTTGCCAAACCCCAAGGTGGGAAACTCAGGGTTTTCGGTTTCAGAACAGCTGAAAATAATTAGTTTTATCAACTCTGAGTTGGCTGACTTAAGCGTGTGCACAGCAACTATAAAAAGCCATTATCGATGGAGCGTAGATATAAGGATTCACCATGGAAACGGCGTAAGGGAAGCTATTCCTCCCAAACAGAACTGGAAGTGCATATCCAAGTTTATGGCGAACATGAAAAAAGAAATTATACAGTGTTGGGTGTAATTAATTATTAAGTAATCTACATACTGTAATTTAAAGCCTTTACAAATGTTTTGTATAAAACAAGAGTGGATGTAAAATCAAATTTAAGTAGACCAAATTAGAAAGTAGACCAATACTTTCTAGAGATCGTATTTATTACATTAACCCGAATAGACTGGTTAAGGATGTCATTTGTAGTTAGTAATCAAGAACTGTTTTACCGTACATTTTCAACTGTTACAAAATCTGAGGTGAAACTAGAAGAAAATAATTGTTTTAATAATTTAATATTCATGTATAGGTGCAATCCTGCAGGCATTAAAATAACGTTGCAGCAGATTAAGATGAAATATAATATATATATATGTATATATATATATATATATAGATTTAACTGCCTACATAAAATGTAAGAGGTATGTTTACTACAGTATGTTTAAATTGTTTCCATATAGAATTATATTTCCATTTTTGTATTACTTCGGATTGGGTTTTTTGTTGATTCTAACAGATTCACATGGTAATATCTGTCTCTTGGAGCCTCCTGTCCCAACAGAACCCCTGGCAGTTGTAAGTAGTTTACTCAATATACCATAAATTATTACAAATAGTGTTATGAAGTGTACTTATGGAATGCTCATCTTTACAGGATGATGGGGATGAAGAAACTGTTTCTGCTGCCACAGAGGCCTACTGATTTGCCACAGTTTCATTCTGTAGAATTTTAAAACTATTATGTAACCCTAAATCTACTGTATTTTCAGTTGCCAATTAAAGAGTTGTGTAGAATTCTTCTTATAAAAAAATCTAAAATCAGATCTGGAAATCAACATTTTGAAAGAAAAGCTAAAAGTGGTTCTGGGAAGTATTGAAACTATATTAAGATCTAACCTTTTTCATTCATCTTTTTTTGTTGTAGAAAATAAAAGACACCATATAAATTGCTGTGATTTTGTGTTTTTTTTTTTTTTGTGGTGGATATAATTATTAATGTCATATTAATATTAATATTATTATTAATCATATCCTTCCATCCTGGATATCTGCAGAGTTGATGGGGTCGTCCTCAGGATCTTGTAACTTTAGGACAGGGTGTGACTTTCAGGGGTGGTTCAGGTTCCAGGAGGTTGGCCTCCATATTTATGATGATATGTGCAGCATCACATATGATCTGTGGACAGTGCAAAGAATGAGACATGTACAGTTTTGTGATGTCTTTGACCATTAGAAACAGTAAGCTGTCAGCGTACCTGCACATTAATACTGTGGATGGACCACCTGTTTACATAATCTGCTTCATTTTCAGAGGGTGCAATGATCGGAATATGTGTGCTATTATTGGGTTACTTCCAGGGGTCGCAGCAAGATATTCTTAACTGAATGTTATTTATCAGGTAATTTAAACCCATTTATACACCACTTACCTGCAATCCTGTAGATTTCCATTGATGACTCACTGGTTTGTGCCCAGGAAACAACACAAAATAATCAGAAAGTGCTTCAGTGCAAGGCACACTTTCCTGACCGCTATGCAAACAGTAGCCTTACTAGTATTTTCTAGTAAGAAGGGATGAGTTTGTGGATGTATCTTATTGACTCCAAAGAAAAACGGTACCGCTCAGATAAAAATTGAGATGGGAGTGACAAAACATTCACTCTGGGCCTCAAAAATCTCTCCCAATATAAATGTAACTCTCGACGAATTAATACAGCCTCTTCATTTTAGGATTGTCAATAAAAGAACATTTAATTCCCTTTGCTGCTCTCTTCGTAACAAACGTGCTCAATGAATGAGGTGTTTAAACGTCGCCTCGTCTTCAAAAAGGGAAGTAGACTGAAATAAACTCTAAGTTTACCGAAGAAAACCTGCTCCCGACCAGGTTAGGTTCATAGAGTCAGTTACTATGGTAACTGACTCTGAGTATAAGTTACCTCTCTTTCAGAAACAGGCTTAACTTAACCTATTTACTCAGGTTTAACTTACCCCCCTTTCTGAAACCGAAAACCCAGAGTTTCCCTCATTTCAGAGTTAACTTACTCAGAGTTTTCACTTAACCCGCTTTCTGAAATGGGCCCCTGCACCTCAACTGCATGAGTCAAAGCACTGCTCAAATGCTGTTTGAGTCAGCTGTGATCCACTCTCTGAACCAGTAAAAAGGTCTATTTGAGGAAATTCAGTACTAATATTATGCCCGTTTCAAGTGCATCAACAGGTTGACACATCTGTTCGACACAGGTATTTAAATTCCGTCCTACTGAATGATAACGATGAATTCAAACAGTGAAATTGATGCTTGATTTGGGCTTAACCTTATGATATAGGATAATGTAATTTAATAGCAGCACTGACTAGAGATAGACAATGCTTCCCATGCTCATGGTATTCAATCTGGGCCAAACAGAAGCTAACTGTCCCATCTGACGGCAAGGGACTGTGGTCGTCACAGAGAACGCAGAGCTTACTCGCGCATCCGATTGCAACTTTTACTGTCACCACTGAACACCAGATTCAACCTCCTGCTCCTTGCTATCCAATTCTTTTTTACAATTAGGATTAAATGCATTTCATTCCTAAACAGAAGTCGGTATTTTCAAATCAAATCAACATTTATTTGTACAGCCCTTTTTACAAGCAATGTCACAGAGGGCTTCACGTATACCCACAGAACTGCCCCTCAACCAACCTAAACCCTCAACGAAGACAAGGAAAAACTCCCAGAAAAACTCACTAGAGAGAAAAAATTGAAGAAACCTTGGAAGGAGCAATTCAGTGAGGGATCCCCTCCTCCAGGGACGGTTGGGGAAAGTGAAGAGCAGAACACAGGCTAAACAGTCATATCTCTAGAGAGAGTTAATAAGTTATTGAAACATCAATACTCAATGCTCAACTTGGGTCTTAGGTAGTACAAAGTCAATTTAGGCAGCCACTGGGCTTGGGCCTATGATTGGCGCAGCATCACACGCAGGGGGATGAGGAAAAGGAACGGGAACTCTCTCCTTGTCCATCAGGGAGACTGACGTCCGACTGGTGACCAGATCCAGGGTTGGAAGACCATCTCAGCTCGATGTCCACTGGCACCAGGTCCAACATTGGCCGATGACCACGCATGTGCTGAGAGCTCAGTCCCCCCATACCAAGGGGAGGTATAGAGGGGAGGACAGTGAGACGGAGGAGAGGAGATGTTAGACAGTGCAAGGAACAGCTTACATTACATTTAAATTTATTCATTTAGCAGACGCTTTTATCCAAAGCGACTTACAGTAAGTACAGGGACATTCTCCATGTGCTAAAGTAGTCACGTAACACATCAAATAAATGTTCTGATCATTTGGAAGCCATGAATAGCATTACAATCCTGCCTCTCATTCTGTCTTTTCTCCTTTCTCTCTTTCCCACCCCTCCCCATCCCTCTCTATCTCTCTGTCTTTATTGCTCTTTCTCTGTCTTCCTCTCTCCATCTCTGTCTTTCTCTCTCTCTTTCGCTCTGTCTCTCTATCGCTCTATTTCTCTATCTCTGTCTCTATCTCTCTGTCTCTATCTTTCACTGTCTCTCTCTATATCTCTCTCTATATCTCTCTCTTTCTCTCTCTCTTTCTCTCTCTCCATAGTAAATAGCAGCAGAGAGAAGGGCAGTTCCCTGGATGGACCTTATCAGAAGGATCCTTTCTTAACCTCATCATGAACGAACCTCAGTCATGATGATCCAGATCAACTAAACAGACTCTGAACACTGGAGGTCTGAGGTCTAGCCCAGATGTGGTTCTACTATGGTCAACCCAACCAAAACAAAATAAACATAAAAACATTATTAGAAGAATTACAGGATGCCAAGTGGTTAACTTCATGTGTGAGGTCTTGATTAAACGCCCCCGTGGGAACAAGGGTTTTATGTTTTGGGTTCCCACTATCACTTTACCATTGGTAGATGCAGTAAACGGAACACAACTCATATTGTATTGTATGTACTTCACTTAATATTAATTTATATCACATGCTTTCCGTTTGTGTGGAACGGAAAACTTTCATCAAGGCTTCTTTTTATTTTGACTGTGAACATGTTCCTGGTGCATTGTGTGCTTTACAGTTGGTTGGGTTTTCATGGCACCCAAGGTAACGGTGAGGGTGTCACTCTCACTGTAGCATCTAATCCTCACCTTCAGGAAGAGGCTCAAAAACCAGTTATTCAGCTAATTTAATGGCACTTTAAACATTAGGAATAGTATGGCACTCAGAAATATCATTTGTTGTTGCTGTTGTTCAGAAACTCGCTATTGTTGTGTTGTTGTTGCTTTATTACTCCTGCCACAGGTAGACTACTGTCCGGAGGAGGCTCACCTTAAAACGTGTCAAATGTTCAAATGAATGCTCTTATAGTTCTTCCCTTGGCACTTCTTGGTTCTGATGATGTATGTTTTGCAATCTACAGTAGATGCCCGCTATGTTTGGGGACTATCACGTTGCTATGCTCAGTGGCCGAAGCTCTTTTATAAAGCTCTCTCTTGTAAGACGCTTTGGATAAAAGTGTCTGCTAAATGAATACATTTAAATGTAAGGTAAACTGATCTGAGCAACATTCAAATACACACAACTGCATTGATCTTCACATAGACAACACTGTCCCTGACTTAAATCAGGTTCACAATGACTTTGTTGATGTCAAAGTCTTGTTGGAGTTCAGGGGTGGGACACCTTCCCAGGTCCAGAGGACAGCCCAGGACTGAGCTGGACTTCTTGATGACCTTGTCCAGCTTCCTCCTTTCCCTCTCAGTGATGCTGCAGCTCCAGCAGACCACACCATACAGGAGGGCCAAGGCCACCACTGAGTCATAGAAAGTCCTTAGGGGTGCCCCCCCCCCCCCCCCCCCCCCCCCCCCCCCGCACTCCAAAATACCTCAGTGCTCTTATTAAATAAATGCAACAAACTATTATTATTTATATATATGTATTATAAATGTTATCTTTTAGGGATCGAATGGCTTTTCCGACTCCAGATACCTTTTTGTTCGTGGGAGAGGGGCTAAAATGGCTCTTTTGATACAGAAGGTTGCCGAACACTGGTCTGGACCCCGGGGTTTTAATAAGCATTGGACAGCTGGTATGAAAGGTAAAATCATAGGTTTATTGGGACGTAGTGACATTCAGTATTTTAAAAGCGTTAGGGTTTCACATTATAGTGTTAATAGTTAGAGTTACTGTGTTTTATGTTGGGTGTAAATGAATAGTTTATGACATTAAATATCCATTTTATGGATAGCCATGGCACACATAAAACAACGTAACAAATAATTCACCGATTATACCACCACGCCAGTCAAGTCCAACATGACATAAACAAAACATGGAAAATATAAATGCTAACATATCTGGACAGTGGCAGATCTAAGGGGTGGGCGGGGGAAGGGTCCGCGCCCCCGGGCGCAAAGTTAGAAGGGGCGCAAAATCGTAAACAAATTTAAATTCTGCTTTAAATTAATACCAAACGTATTACAGAAGAAGAAATAGATAGATAGATCTTTATTTGTCATTGTCACCAGGTACAACGATTATTGAAAGTGCTTCTAGTCAGTGCAAAAAGTCGAACCTCGTGCTAAAATAACTAGAATAAATATACCTGAGACATTAAAATGTACTAAAATAAATACAATTAAACATATACTAAAAACACAATAAATACTACAAATGCTAAAAGAAGAATAAAACAACATATAGACATACAGTCATATGAAAAAGTTTGGGAACCCCTCTTAATTTTTTGGATTTTTGTTCATAATTAACTGGGATTTCAAAGAAGCAAATTCCTTTTCATAAATGACAAACTTTAGGGAAACAGGAGTATTTCAGCAGTGTCGTTTTGTTTATTAGAATAACAGAAAATATGCAATAGGCATCATAACAAAATTTGACGGTGCATAAATTTGGGCACCCCAACAAAAAAAATGACATCAGTACTTAGTTGAGCCTCCTTTTGCAAAAATAACAGCCTCTAAACGCCTCCTGTAGCCTGTGATGAGTGTCTGGATTCTGGATGGAGGTATTTTTGACCATTCTTCGATACAAAAGCGCTCCAGTTCAGTTAAGTTTGATGGCGGTCGAGCATGGACAGCCCGCTTCAAATCATCCCATAGATTTTCGATGATGTTCAAGTCAGGGGACTGTGACGGCCATTTGAGAACATTGTGCATTTCATGTGCGTCGTTAGCCCTGTTTTAGGGGGGCTGAAGCCCCCCTAAAATGTTCTTTAGCCCCCCTAAATAATTATCGGGATTATTATTATCGGGCCGCCGAAGAAATACGATAATTAATAACAATATTTTATTTCGAAAAATTACCGGATGCTCTCGGTTAAATGTCGATAACTTGAGCGTCAAACATGTAACCCACAAGTTGGAAAAACGAGTAAAAAACTGACGTATTTGGGAATCGCTGGCTAGCTCACTCGCACTCGTCTAAATGAGCTTTAGCATACTCCATGCGACTGTACCTGTGGCGTGGGCGCAGAAAGGGCTTCCTTCTCATCACCCGGCCATACAGATGTGCTTTGTGCAAACTGCGCTGAATTGTTGAACGATGTACAGATACACCATCTGCAGCCAGATGTTGCAGGTCTTTGGAGGTGATCTGTGGGTTGTCTGCAACCATTCTCACAATCCGCCGCATATGCCGCTCCTGTACTTTTCTTGGTCTTCCAGACCTGGGTTTAACTGCAACTGTGCCTGTGTCCTTCCATTTCCTGACAACATTTCTTACAGTCGAAATTGACAGTTGAAACCTTTTGGAAAGCTTCTTGTAGCCTTCCCCTAAACCATGAAAACAAACAATCTTTGTTTTCAGATCTGTGGAGAGCTGTTTTGATGATCCCATTCTGTCTCACTTCAGCAGAGAGTCAAAGAGAAGTGCAACTTGTATTTGGGCACCTTAAATACCTTTTCCCATGATTGAACACACCTTTCTATGAGGTTCAAGGCTTAACGAGATAATCCAACCAATTAGATTTTTCAAGTCATCAGTTTTACATGCTGTTACATGCATTCAAATCAGCAAAATCATAAGGGTACCCATATTTTTGCACAGCCAGTTTTTCACAATTTATTTAATTTCATACAACTAAAAACTGCTTCGCTAAAAATCTTTGTTTGGAAAACACCCCAGTACTTAGATCTTCCTGGTTAATGAAAGACATACCACTTTTATCTTTTTTTGCATGAAAGCAGAGTCAATTATAATGCCGGCTGAGAGGGGTTCCCAAACTTTTTCATATGATTGTACCTCCACACCCATTACAAATACACTTTGTATACAATATTTGGGCAGAATTCAAAGTGACTTGCATTTGGATAAAATTGAATCGATTTGTTCTTGCACCAATTGCTCTGTACCATCTGCCTGACGGCAGCAATTCAAACAGGGAGTGACCGGGGTGTGAAGTGTCTCTTATAATGTTTTGGGGTCTCATTTATAAAGCTTGCGTACGCACAAAACGGGGCTAAAAACGTGCGTACTCCAGTTTTCACGCAAAGTCAGTTATTTATAAAAAACTAACTTGGCGGTAGAATGTGCGGTCCTCCACGCAAACTATGACCCTCCCGTAAACCTACGCACTTTTTGGAGACAGTGGGAATTGGAAACACATAGGCCTACTGCAAAAAGTAAAAGTCGGAGAAGCGATTACTCGTAATATTTATGTGTTTTGTTGTCCTCACACACATTGACTCAATTTATGATTATAATGAAGATTAAATACATCAGTGTTATTTGAGCTTGAACTGCGTGATAATTGTTCCATACACATCTTGTACAATGCAACTCAAAATTTTAATCAATATTCAGCGCTGTCTGTCTCACAATCAGATTGTCCTTTTACCGCATTGTAGGAGGCTGAAATGCATGTAACTACAGAACACAAAGAATAACTAAATATATTTATTTAATACTGTGCATATATCATCATATGTCAAAAGATCTAATCTAATCTAATCTAATCTAACTGGAAATACAGTTGTTAAACTCCCGCGCAATCACTACACTCATTACACTTCAGAATCAGAATTCGTTTTTAATCGCCATGCAAGATACATAAACATGGAATTTACTACTGCAGTTGTTACCGCTTCTTCTCCGGTTCTGCCACTTGGCGCTGTCGCACTATTGTGTTGTTTTTTTGTTTGCCTTGATTCACCGTGAAAAAGAATCACCTGCCAGGTTCATGAGAATTATACTTGATTAGCATTCATGAGGTCCTTTGCATTGACCATTTATGGTTAAAAATGGGCGTGTTCAGGGCGGGGTGCAATGACACTTTACGTACGCACACTTGTGGTTAACCTGTGATTTATAAAGCGAACATTGCCTACAGGTGTGCGTACGAACGGTTTTATAAATCTGAATTTTTGTGTGCGTACGCCAATTTACGCTTTTGGGCGTACGCACACTTTTAGTAAGAATTCTACGCACTCCTTTATAAATGAGACCCCAGATCCGTAATACGGAGTTGGGCCGGTGTCTTTTTGCATCGCGGCCCAAGCGGATTGTCCCGTATTGAAAATGACACCGGCCCGGCTCCGTATTACGGATTTATTTATCAATGAAAATGGCCCATGCAGTTGCTACCAGTTATTTAATTCAGAGCATTGAAAACATAAAACATATTTCACAGAGCAAATAATACCGTCAAATGTTTTTGTATCTTAGTATTCAAACTCTGTTGTAAACAGTTGACTTACATAAGAAATAAAATCTCAAAAGTCCTGCATAGTTTTTAAAAGGTTGCATTTTTATTTAAGAAATAATAAACAGTAAGTAAACATTAACTACAATATATAAAAGGTATATACATGTCACATGTACTCAGACATGTAAAGGGATGTATATGTACACATCCCTCTACATGTCTGAGTTCATCAAGGAAGCTGGAGCAGTAGATGACCTGTGGTAAATAAAGGTAAGACCACTTTACACACATATAATTACATTTGTATAGACAAGGTAACATACAATTTTCCATTGGCTGTGTTTGGAATGAAAGGTATTCAGTTTGTAAAATACAAAAAAAGCTGAAAAGAAATGTAGAACACTTAAATACCTGCTGCGTTCCTTACGTCCACCCCCACGGTCAGACGCAAGGTTAAACCATCTCATGGTGTGTTTAATGATTTCGGTGTCTGTGGCACCACTGCAGACACTGCACCTCCTCACTGCACCTGTACAAAAATTACAGACCCTCATATCCATCAGTGTCTATTTATCTAGTTACATCAACTCGAAATAGTGAGAAGAAGATTTTGAGGGAACCTATTTTCTACTCACGCATGAGTACAGCCTTTGCCTTCATTTGGCAAAACCTTTTTTTGCCATTCACACCCTTCCAATTTATTCTTTTGGCAACACTGTCGAAAAACATGTGGGCCAGGATGTTCCAAGTCACCTTTTTAGTGTCCTGTCCCCCTATTGAAGCTAGGACTGCTATCTGTTGTATGAAAAACAAATATTAGGAAACCATCACAGGAATTACTCTTTTTGAAAATAAGATCACAGTGATATGCACTCTGAGCAAAATAGTTCAATGGAAAGACAGACAGTATGTACAAATTTTTTTTGCAGCAGCATTACACCACTGGCATTTCAGAAGGGCATAGTCTTTCATTAACATCTATTTTAGCAGCCAAGTGGTTTATCATTGATAGCATCTGTGTTTGTTGGTGCTTCATATGTTCCAATAAGGTGAGCATTTGGGCTCCTGCAAATAAGAAGGAAAAAAACAAGGGGGAAAAATGTAATACTGTCAACATGACCAACTAAAAATTGAGCATGAGTGCAGACAGTTTTACACAAACCACACAAATATGTAACAATGGAGCTTACCACTACATGGAATTGGTCCAGTCCCAGACCTTGCCACTCGGCATGACGATGTAAACAGGCGAACACCATCCCCTGTGGACCCACTTATATAATCCCCTGGAGAGGAAGTCCTACAACGTGGTAGAGGAGGATTCATTGAAGTTCCAGGTTGTGGAAGAGGGTTTAGGGGAGTTATAGGTGGTGGTGGAACCTGTGGGGCCTGGTAGGACAGTGACACAGATGGACACTGCCGAGCTGGCTGGGGGGTTGCCTTCTGTGAGACAGGCTCATCACTTTCCTCCCCATCGGTGTCACCAAATAAGTGCCTGAATGAAGAAAAAAAAACAGACCAAACAGATCATTTAGTTTTCAATGTTTGAGTTGAAAAATTTTGTCATGCTGAAACTAACCTTGGCTTGATTTTTCTCCGTGGTCTGATATCCTCCTCAGACTCAGACTCTAAGTCGGACGTGTTGCAAGTCAATGACTTCCTGAGTGACTGTCTTGCTGACAAAAGGTCACCTAGAACATAAAAACATTGACTGGTCAAAACATGTGTTTAATGACACATTCATCCTAAAATTGTGAACTCAAAATGGGATTATAGACTAGTCTATATTTTGTCTGTGAACACAAGGCAATTGTTTTGCAATTACCACACCAAAAGTGCTTTTGTCAGTCTGTTTTATGCTACCTAGAATATATTGTTTCTTCTTTGAAACAGGAGAAACCTTCTCACAGGTTTCTATCACTGACTGACTACAGCGTTGCTCAAATGTGTTTTATCACAGGCATAGAGAAATGTGACGCCACTCTGACGCCATATTGGGATGCATGTCTGAAAGGCTAGCTCATACTGTATTTGTGAAGTGTATGTCCTTACTTGCTCATATAAACATAAAAATACACATACTGTATGTTACATACCACAAGTTTTCAGAACTGTGCAATCATGTTGTTCCCAGTCCTCTCCAGGCTCCTCTCTTTGTCTGACAGCTCTATTTATTCTTTCATCAGTGGTGTAGCATGGCCAAAATGATGCTCCATCACTGTACCAGTCAGATGGTACAACATAAATTTGACCAAGTGATACATTCTGAAAGAAAAAAACGAAATGTCAGTCAGTCGTTCCATTTGTATGCCAGTGAAGAGAAATAATACTGTATATTTGCACTTGAACAAAGTCCAGAGGCCTCATGTACAAAGACTTGCGTGGATTTCCTACTGAAATTTGGCGTACGCCAAAACCCAGAAACTGTCGTACGCACAAATAAATTCAGATGTATCAAAGTGTGCGTAGGCATGGATCCAAGCACGTTTCTTTTGTACATCACAATCAACTTGGAATTGAGCGCACATGCAGAGGTGCCGAACTCCTCCCTGTCCACGCCACCATTTAAATATTCAAATCAATGTAAATAGGCCCTGGACCTGCAATTTCCACCCCCTGGAGGACAAATAAAGGTTTATCTAATTTCCCTCTTGGTCCGATCAGATAAATCAAAATGAGAAGAAATGAGTCAATCAGGGGCTTGATAGAAAGCTTTGCAGCTCTAATTTTAATAAAATAAAATAAACATTTGAATGCGCACCTGCCCAAATGTGCATTTCGCTTGTTTACATAGACAATTAAACGAATTAATAAACTATTTACGCACCCATAGTCACCCATCGCGCACCGCGCCAGCCTCCAGCCTGTTCCCAACCATGCTGTTTGTCAGAATGAATGAGTCGTGCGTTGAGCCAGGCCACCTTGCCACGATTTTAGTTAACTGCATTTACGTTTACATTTATTCATTTAGCAGACGTTTTTATCCAAAGCGACTTACAAGAGAGAGCTTTTACAAAAGAGCATCAGTCATTGAGCAAAGCAACGTGATAGACCCCGAACACAGTCGGATTTTTAGATCGTGAATCATACATCATGAGAACCAATAAGTGCCAAAGGAAGAACATAAATGCATAACACAACGATTATGAATATAAAGCAAGAGATACAACACACAATACATTAGATCAGGTGAAATGACATACTATTGGTAAGTGCCATTAAATTCTCTAAATAGATTAGTTTTAAGCCTTCTTTTGAAGGTTGGAAGGCAGTCCGTGCTTCTGATGGAGGTCGGGAGTTGACTCCACCATTGGGGAGCCAGGCAGTGGAAGAGTTTGTGTTGCGCTCTGGCGCTCTTGAGGGGGGGTACCACTAGACGGTTGTCAGCAGATGACCGTAGGTGGCGGGTGGGGATATAGGGCTGGAGGAGAGAGTTGATATAGGTCGGGGCAGTCCCGTTTACCGCCCGGAAGGCATTTGCGCATCACATATGATTTGAACATTAATGGAATTTAAATGTTTTCTATTAACATAAACAAATTCATCCTGTGATGGCGCTTTTATAGCAATGTGTGTGCAGTCAATATCTCCGATAACCTTAGGGAAACCGGCTATCGCTGCTAATTGCGTACTCCAGTAACACTGGCCTTGGTAACCGAAATCGGCTTATGAGACAGTTATTGTTTGCAAGAAAATCCTCGCGTTCCCTAAAAACTCGCTCACATCGGATTGCACCATTTGCAAGGTCTTTAAACAACGCGAACGCTGCCATTGTTAATACCATTTTTCTTCATCACATTGCGCATGCTTTTATATTCACCTATATGATTACAAACGCCTGGGTGTGTAAATTGTTCATAACGGTGTCTCTGATGTGCACATCACTTGACTGTTTTCACATTATTAACAGTTTCCCAGCATCACCTCTAAGTGTCGCCAAAAGAACAATAGCTGTATAAACGTGCGTACGACAGCTATGAAGTTCTGAACGTGAGCGTGGGAAAGGCCGTACGCCACGTTTTTGTGCGTACGCAACATTTGTACATGAGGCCCCAGGTCTCTCTTGAATGAAAACACTGGTGAAATTCAGGTTCAAATGTCCTCTTCACCCCGCCCCCCCGCCAAATCACTTCCTGTCCTGACAGTAGGAGTGTCATGACAGTGGAGCCTGCAACGGCAGTGTCCTCACAGTGGAGGTCAGCAGCCAGGTCCTTCTTGAGGAAGGAAAAAAAAACTTTTATGGAATTCCTTTGCCATTTTCCATAGTCCAGATATAAACCATGTGGGCAAACTGTATAAACATGGTTTATCGTTGTGAAATCCTTCTCCGGTTATGCCACTTAGCACTGTCGCACTATTGTGTTGTTTTTTGTTTGCCTTGATTCACCGTGAAGAAGAATCACCTGCCAGGTTCATGACTTATATTATAGGTCCATGGGGAATACAGACAAGTTAGCTTGCTTGAGTGAGTTACGTTACTTGGTGGAAAGATGGCAGAGGGTGAGGAGGACGTTGAGTTAGTTGCACATTGTCTTTAATGGCATAGTTCAGAATAAACATAATAGAGCCGTTTGGAGCAGTTCTTTCTGCTTTTTGTTACTAAGTGGAGCACATTTTGTGTTCTGGTTTTGGAGCAGTGAGAGCACAGTTTAATAATTGTTTAATAAAACTATTTAATGTAACATTTTTGTCTGCTTATTTGTCTGATTGACAGTTTTATTGATCACTGAGATAGCTTTGCCTTGGAAATAAGTTATATATAATAATAAAAAAATTGCTTCGATGTAGTTAAACTACATTTGCCATGTTGCTATAGCTTAGCTTGCTACATTTCTCTGGGGGGTAGCTTCGGTGTAGTGAAGCTTAATTTAATGCAGAGTAACTGATAGCTTAGCTCACTACACTTTCCAAGTAGCTTGCCCAACACTGTATGCAACATATACAGAGGTAGTTTGCAGTACTTAAAAAAAAAAAAACACGAAGACAAGACTTTAATTTGGCAAATTGATTTATTTGCAGTCACAAAAGTGTCTAGTGTATTCAAATTCATCTTATTCAATTAAAGAAATGCTCAACATTGTTTTTGGACCCGAAAAGGTTGCCTTTTCCACATTAATCTTCTTCACTTATGGCCTCTGATCGTGCGATCTCAGGCGTCTTCCTCAGCTTCCTCATCAAACTCGCCCTCTTCCTCTGCAGTGGCGTCCTGGTACTGCTGGTACTCAGACACCAGGTCGTTCATGTTGCTCTCCGCCTCGGTGAACTCCATCTCATCCATGCCCTCTCCCGTGTACCAGTGCAGGAAGGCCTTGCGGCGGAACATGGCGGTGAACTGCTCGGAGATGCGCTTGAACAGCTCCTGGATGGCCGTGCTGTTGCCGATGAAAGTGACGGCCATCTTGAGGCCTCGTGGCGGGATGTCGCACACGGCCGTCTTCACGTTGTTGGGGATCCATTCCACGAAGTAGCTGCTGTTCTTGTTCTGCACGTTCAGCATCTGCTCGTCCACCTCCTTCATGGACATGCGGCCTCGGAAGACGGCGGCCACGGTGAGGTAGCGCCCGTGGCGAGGGTCGCAGGCAGCCATCATGTTCTTGGCGTCGAACACCTGCTGGGTGAGCTCGGGCACGGTGAGGGCCCGGTACTGCTGGCTCCCCCTGCTGGTGAGGGGGGCGAAGCCGGGCATGAAGAAGTGTAAGCGGGGGAAAGGCACCATGTTGACGGCCAGCTTGCGGAGGTCGGCGTTGAGCTGGCCGGGGAACCTGAGGCAGGTGGTGACCCCGCTCATGGTGGCAGAGACCAGGTGGTTGAGGTCGCCGTAGGTGGGCGTGGTCAGCTTGAGCGTGCGGAAGCAGATGTCGTAGAGGGCCTCGTTGTCGATGCAGTAGGTCTCGTCCGTGTTCTCCACCAGCTGGTGGACGGAGAGCGTGGCGTTGTACGGTTCCACCACCGTGTCTGACACCTGGGGAACGAGAGAAGGAAGTCATTTAGGATTCTTAGATGTGACGACAATGGCATGTCGCTGAAGATAAGATGATCGTTTAATTGTCCTACAGTGAGGAAACTAGGGTAGGAATAACCTGGTGAGGAGTACCTTAGGAGAGGGCACCACGCTGAAGGTGTTCATGATGCGGTCGGGGTACTCTTCACGGATCTTGCTGATCAGCAGGGTGCCCATGCCTGACCCCGTGCCCCCGCCCAGGGAGTGGGTGAGCTGGAAGCCCTGGAGGCAGTCGCAGCTCTCAGACTCCTTCCTCACCACGTCCAGAACAGAGTCCACCAGCTCAGCTCCCTCTGTGTAGTGGCCCTTGGCCCAGTTGTTACCTGCCCCACTCTGGCCTAGAGGTGAAAAGAGGTGTCGTTTAAGCAGGACGAGAAAGTCTAAGGTTGTAACATTTGTGAAATTATGTTTTTTTGACATCGAGAGGTCACTTGTTTACATACCAAACACAAAGTTGTCAGGTCGGAAGATCTGTCCGAAGGGTCCCGACCTAACAGAGTCCATGGTGCCTGGCTCCAGATCCACCAGGATGGCCCTGGGCACATATTTACCACCTGCGTGAGACACAGAGAGAGAAATAGAGGGAGAGAGACAGTGTGTGAGAGAAAGAGAGAGACAGAGCAAGAGAAAATATCATATCATTGAATGTACATGTCAATTGAACTTCGTAAAGCATTTTAAAACGTCCAGAGCTCAGAAGCGTGTTTTTACCAGTGGCCTCGTTGTAGTAGACGCTGATTCTGTCCAGCTGTAGGTCGCTGTCTCCATGGTAGGTGCCTGTGGGGTCGATGCCGTGCTCGTCGCTAATGACCTCCCAAAACTGGAGAGGGGAATCAGAGGAAAACACTTTTAGTTTCCTGTCACACATCCATCTGTATCAAGCTTCAGGTTTCAGATGGTGGAGAACACAGTCCTTCATGGTCGCTAGTTCAAGGTCAAATATCTACTTAATTCCACATTATACAACCATGATATTACCATATTCAAAGGCTATGTTGGCGGAATAGACTAGTGCCATTGAGACAGAGGAGGCACTAGGCTAGGAGACAGACAGTACACAAAGGAACCTTTAAATCAGAAAATTCAAAAGTCACACTGCTCTGAAAATGCTTGATCTTCTCAGAATCAGTATTCATGCGTGCTGCATTGCAGGAGGACCGTGCTGGAGGGTTTAAAGCATGTCTGTGTGTTTGTGTGTGGTGCACATAAGAGGGTGTGTGATAGTTATTGACTGTATGTGAGGGCAGTTGTGTAATGTGTTAGCCTGGGTGTCTGTGTGTGTTGGCATGAGTGTCTGTTACAGACATTTGTTTGTATTACTGTCTGTGTTGATTTTCAGTGAACAACAGCATTAAAGAAGGATTTAACATAATCTGGATCAAGCTGCCTGGATTTCAGCTCAGCGGTTAAAAGAGATTTGGGTATAAGACAAAAGTGAGGAAGAGAAAGAGGGGCACAAAGAGATGGAGGACAAGAGAGACGGAGAGATAGAGAGAAAGAGAGAGAGCGAGAGAGAGGGAGGGAGATAGAGGGAGACAGAGGGGGACAGAGAGACAGAGGGAGAGAGATCCTAAGAAAGACTGATGGACAACAGAGAGAAAGAAAGAGGAGCAGAGAGAGCACGAGAGAGTAGACAGCTAGCAGAGAAGAAGTCAACATGGCTGTACGTATTGAAAGAAGAAGAAAGAACGAGGACAGTAAGCAGGACAGCCATGCCACACCCTGACCCTAATTCACCACCCTGTGAGCCATCCGCAAGCCTGTCAGTCAGATCTGGTGGCCTTCTAACCAAGTAACCACACCCAAAAGAACGCTGTGAACCAGACGCTCTTCTCTTTGTCAGCCTGTCTCGTGAGGTTGTCTACAAAAGAGGACATTATGTTCTTCCCATATCCACACTGTGAAAAACAGAACCCTAGATCTGACTTTCAGTGAGATTTCTACTGGGACTTTGACTGAAATGTATGACTAATGCATCTATTTTCCATGGGTTGATAGTGTACAGGCCCACATCTGGACGGTGGATTAGGTGTTATGAAGACAGACATTACATGGAACCCATCTCTTCCTGATATTTCTCCACGGGATTTAAGTCCATCTGCAGCTCAGTGACTTCAGCGTCTGTGGATGAGCTGTTTCCACAATCTCTCACCCAACCCCCATCCCTAATTTGGTTTGGAGAGGAAAGACATTGATTAGGAGTGGGACAAACCGTACTACAGTTGAACATTTCAAATCAGCATCAGCAGTTAGCCGAGAAGGGCTGTGCCTCTGCGGAGGAACGGTGACGTTTCCAATCAGATAATAGGTCCTTATGGATGTGTAATGACCGTGATGTTAGTGAGCCTGTGCCTTATGTCTCTTCCAGGATCATAAGTGGACTATTGTAGATCATTAGTCATTTTATGATGTGACATAGTTAATGGACCAAGACGACTTTTCACGTGACTTTTCGAGTCAAATTAATGTCAATTGTTAATTCAAATTGAGTATTCCCCAACAAATGAAGACGCTCCCTGGTTGCCCCTTTATAAAAATGTTTTTGTCATTGTCAGTTATCCCCGCCCCACCCGTCTCAATGTAGCCCAGTCCTTCCTCTTCTGAAGGAACAATTGTTCTGCATCTGCAGCCTCTGGCATATTACTTAAATCGACAACCCATTGATTTATTAGAGAACAATTGTATAATTTTATGTTCATAAACACACGTTTACAAAAGAATGGTCGACTATTACCGTTGGGGTGTGTCTTTCAAGTAAAGTATTGGGGTTTAATCTTTCTCGTCTCAGACACTTTGACGGCCGGTGACCAATAAAGAAAAATATTATTTCAGATAATCATTCTGCGGGCAGACTCGACTGCGATCGGCTTATTCCAGAACCAGACACGCCCGGTGAGAAGAAAAGTCTCCTAGTAGACAAAAAACCTTTACATACACCGCCTGATCCTAAATGGACAAATGCAATTACAACCCGCACTACAAGCAGTATACCAACACACGGATGGGTTCGTATCGTTTATTTAATGAATAATATTCAACACATGACCCTTAAGAGGTAATACAGGCTCCGTTTTTGTAAAGTATGACAGTTTGTGACGAGTATTTTATAGGAAACGTGGAAATAAAACAGCGAAAACAAAAGCTATAAGCGACTTGGTGACTCATCTCTGGTCCTAAAGCAAAGTGTGCTGACATAGATTTTGTATTTCGAGCATTATTCCTGTATTTTATCATGCATTTGTATGCTGTTAAAAAACACTAGAATTACTTATCATCATGGAGAGAGAAAAAAAGCATCTCACCTTAGCACCGATTTGGTTTCCGCATTGACCAGCCTGGATGTGAACGATCTCCCTCATTCTGACTTTAAAAGTTTTGAGACCTCAAACACAAGAGCCAGACCACTTTCCAAGCAGAAAGACCTACTTACAGACCACTATGATGGGGACAATGCTTTTATATCTCTGGAACAAGGCCAGACCGAGGCTGGGGCTGGAGCTGGAGCCTGGGCGTGGCCAAACACTGCCGAAGCTCATGATTGGTTGAAAAAGGAGACGGTAAAAGAGGAGAATCTACAATGGACCAGGGAGTGCCGATCTCTTGCCACCCGAAGCACGGCTGCCACCAGACACACACCCTCCGCAGGAGCGCGCTTGAAACAGAAATTCAGCCCTGGCATTTTCTGTCCAGACCAGCACACTACATCAGGGGTCCCCCAACCTTTTTATCACCGCGGCCCGGTCAACGCTTGACCAATTTTGGACCAACTGATCCGCGGCCCGAGGTTTGGGGACCGCTAATTTAGAGGACAAAAAAACGAAACAAAAAAACATAGCGGACCGGACCTGCCCACATTGGGTCAACGGCCCACTGGGACGATGCCCGGTATGCCAGATGGCCAGTCCACCCCTGCTTACTCCGTACTGCAGGATGGACTGTCCAAGTCTGCGATGCAGAGCTGCTGTGAGTTAAACCTCAGCATTGGCCATGTGTGAATACACATCCATTCACACTCCATTAGAAGAAATAAGAACCCATTCTGTCACACAGGTCACACGGGCATATGTACTCAATAAGTGTAAGTAAGTAAAGAGGATGTGGCCAAGATCAGTTTGCGCCTCCTGACAGTACACAAGTAAAGCGGCATGCATGCAGTCCATGCAGCATTACAAGGAAAATCGTTGACAAACACAGTTTGGAGAAAAAGACGGCGTATTTCAATTTTTTTTCATACACGTGCATTTTTGCACTGTCAACCAAATGTGAAAAGACTTTTGAAAAATGTGAAAAGCTCCCCTTGAATTTAAAGAACGTTTATTTCTGGGATTTAAAGGGGGGGGGGGGCTGGGAGAGGGGAAGTGAAGCGTTAAACAGACGCAGGCGGCATGCCCTCAGACACAGGTGGCGTGCCCACAGACACCGGCGGCATGCCAATTGTGCATATTGCTTGTTCACGACGGGACCACACGCCTCTTGCGGGTCCTCACCCCGAAGCAGCATTTGAAGTGCCGGCGGAAGGTGCCCATGCCCTTGACCAACTTGTCGGCCTGCCGACGCCACCAGCTGGAGACAGAGACAAAGGAAGTGAAGGAGAGCAGGAGCAAGAAGAGAAGAGATACAGTGGAAAGCAATTGAGAACGTGGCTTAGATGGTTGTAACGTGGGTGTGTCCTCTGAAGACAGACAGGACAACAGGGGAAGTGATCCAGGACTTTGGACTCTAGCTCTTGCTGGATTTAACTCCCACCCTTTCACTCTACACTGAAGTTGTAATGCACCTTTTGGTCTCGACATCCAAGCTGGGATCCTCCTGCTTTCGCTCCTCCGCTTCCTCCACATCAGAAACCTCAACCTACAGGATAATCAGACTTCTCACAAAAGGTTTCCGGACCAACAGTTGGTGAGATAAGGAAGAAGTAGGGAACACTCTAAACTTTCAGGGTTTGCTCACCATGGTGGTATGAGGGCAAGAACGTGTGATCTATTGGCTAAACAAAAAGCTATTTGCAGTACTGCTCACTGCCACAGGAAGGTGGAGAGAGGCAGAGGACCCTCACAGAGGTTTCACTTACATATAAGTGAGGCAGCTGTCCCAGGTTTTCTGCCTTGGACATGGGCTGGTCCCTATGGGGTCCACCAAACCTGTCCATCAGATTCAGATTCATTTAGCATGGAGATGTAGTAGAAAAGTGGACAGGTGATGTGAGTCAGATGTGGTGTTGTGCACACTTACATCATTGCCTTCTCCAGCTGGACCTCCAGATCTTTGTTGTTGGTCCTCAGCTCCTGAACACACACTCAAAGTCAAGAATGAAAGCGCCAACACCAACACTGTCGTCATAATGTCAATGATAAAGAAAAGGAACAAAATAAGGCATTCTACTATACCTGGATAGTGATAAGATGCTCTTCACCGCAAAATATCAGATCTTCGATGATCATCGATTTCTACAAGTAAAACAGATTCAGACATCAAACCCTTTTTTGTAATAACACATAATAGAAAACCAAAAGCAGGACACTGCCAGAGCAAGAAAGTTCTTCCAAAAAGTCTTTAGAAACATTTAGCATTACCTCCCAGTTGTTGCTTTCAATTTGGGCTTTCAGAGCCTGGTTCTCTTGCTTCTGCAAAAAAAACAGAAAAATAGAAAGATTAGAGATGATAATTCTGTTGTTTTATTGCTCCGAGTTTTGTTGTAGATTGTCTTCAGGAGAGGCAAAAGCACGTCTTGTGTGCTCCTGAACTTTCCACACACCCACCATCTTTTTGATCAAGTTGCCCTGGGAGCGGATGGTGGCATCCATCTCGGCACAGTCTCGATGGACTTCTACCAGCTCATCCACCTGCCTGCTCGAACAATTCAATGTCTGCCTGAGACTGTAAAAGTTAAAACACAAAACTGTGATGAATATTTACATTTAGTCATTTAGCAGATGCTTTTATTCAGAGCGACAAGTACAAGGACCCCCTGAGGCAAGGAGGGTGAAGTGCCTTGCCCAAGAACACAACATCATGTTGGCAGGGCCAGGATTCAAACTTGCAAACTTGTGTGTTACAGTATTTACCTCTTCACCTCGCAGCTGAGGGTCATGTTTTTAGCTTGCCGAGCTGAGTTCTTTAACCTTAACTCCATCCTTAATTGAATCATGTTGACGCCGTCCTGAGTGTGGATTAACTCTGAGATTGTATCGAAATCCGATATCTGATGGTCGTCAGGATTCCTAGAGACATCAACAGATCCCAACGCACATCAATTTTACAGGTCAGAGACCACACCACTTCTGTAAATCCTACCTAAGCTTGTAACTGGCCAACATTTGTGTGCAACAATTCTGAGACTGTGAAGAATATGCTGTGTGTGTGTGGTAGGTGTTTCTGAATAAAATCTTACAGGTCTGCAATTTTTAGGAGCCTCTCATCTTCGGCCACATTATGCTCTCCGCCTACCCCCAATTCGTGCAAGCACGCGCCTTTCTCCATCATTTTGTTATTCTAGCTGCTGTTTAAGTTTTCGTGTCTCTTCTTCCGCTGTCTCTTCGTGAATGATTTACCTGTGGGAACTTCCGAATCCATAACTTGCTGCGATTATGATGTCATAGTGTGAAAGCTGTATTCTAAGTCAGAGTGAAGCAGCTCCCTTTGAAGTTAATCTATTATATTAAACAATTAAATATAATAAACAATATTCCCAAGCACGTCCCTTTTTTACTCGTTTTTCAAACTTGTGGGTTACAATTTTGACGCTCAAGTGTCCGACATTTAACCGAGAGCATCTGGTAATTTTTCGAAATAAAAGATTAATTAGTATTAGTATAATAATATTTATTAATCATCGTATTTCTTCGGCGGCCCGAGGCTCGGCGGTACCAACTGATCCGCGGTGGCCCCGGCCCACATTGGGTCAACGGCCCACCAGGACGATGCCCGGTATGCCAGATGGCCCGTCCACACCTGGAGGCAAGTAGGGTGAAGTGTCTTGGCCAAGGAGACAACATGATGTTGGCAGAGCAAGGTTCGAACCGGAAATCTTGTGATTACTAGCCCGACTCCCTCAGCCACCTGACTCCATTATTATCTAAAGAGCTAAGATAACTGTCTGGTGTCTGTCCAGAAGAAGCTATAATAGCCTTCCTTGACCCCCTTATATAGGGAGTCAGATGTCTCAGCGGGTTAAGGTATTGGCCTTGTGATCAGAAAGTTGAGTTCAAACTCCGGCTGTGGCTATGTGATACTGTGTCCTTGGGCAAGGCACTTCACCCTCCTTGCTTTAAGGGGATTGTTCCTGTACTTCAAAATGTAAGTCGCTTTGGATAAAAGCGTCTGCTAAATGATGTATAATTGTTATTATCATACATGGTCAGTCGAAGGACCACTTCGTCGTGCGGCGTTTCACGATCTGAAAGCCCACTGTGTTTGTGGTCTATCACGTTGCTATGCTCAGTGGCCGATGCTCTTTGTAAAAGCTCTCTCTTGTAAGTCGCTTTGGATGAAAGCGTCTGCTAAATGAATAAATGTAAATGCGCACAAAGTTGCAATTTACATCCAGACCACTAGATGGCCTCAGACAATATTTAACGAGTGATTGGGGCGTGGTTATGGCGTGGGCGTGGTTATTGCGTGGGTGTGGTTATGGCAGAGCTGTCTGTAAAAACAAACATATTTGTAATTCCTTGGAGGTCTGGTTTACTTTAAAGTTGCTCAGTCAACCACATCGACGAAAGAAGCTATATAACCTGACGTTTTCGGGCATAAGATAGTAAGTACATATGCATTTGCATTTGTTTTTTGGTGTTGGTTCAGTGGCAATTGTTGTCCAGTTTTAGCATTTCTATACGTTATTATAAACGGATGGAGTTTTTGTCGTCGTTTTGGAAGCTAAGGTAGCTAACTAGCCATGCTAGGTCAACGGTGTGAACTAGTAGTAGTATCGGTGTATCACAACTAGTTAGATTAGCTAGAATCACTACTTGATAGAATATTAATGAGTAATGTCGTAAATCCACGTAATAACTGTAGTCTGGTTGGTTGGAATCATCTTTAAGTATTGAATGTAAACCTTCTCATAACGGAACTCAGTTAGCCGTCATTAGCTCTCTACTGCCGGGAGGAACTATGGCAGAGAAGCTGTTTTACTGAATAAGATTAAGAAGAAACACTAAAACCCGCAGCCTTTTCTCACTTCCCTAACTTTAGTTAATCCACAAAATTTGAAATGAAACTAACTATCTAAGAACATTAATGGTGGAGGAGGAGGGGGGATTGATGGAGTGATTTATTGAGAGTTGGAACAAGTGTTATTCTGCTGTCTTCAGTGATTCATGATTGACGTTAACATCTGTCAGTCTAAAGCAGCTCTATTATCGTCCTGTCTAATTGACCAACGGTCCAGACCTCATGATCGACCAAGATTATCGTTCATTTCTTAAATAAGAATTGTTGCAGCAACGAAAGAATGTAACTCGTTGATACGTACACGTCCTCTATTGCTGCCTACTAAATGACAGCTTCTTACTTTGAAGATTTGAGTATGTAAATACGCTATCAAACCGCATGTGGAGCATCTGCCTTCCTCATCTATTGATAGTGGTTGGCTGGATGATAACGGGACCCCTTCTGCTGAAGCCCCTCTAGTATCAGATAGGCACCAAGTGTCAAAATGCACTTTCCAGATGGGGGAGGTTGTGACATCATTTAACAATTCAGAAGATTTAAACCAGAGAGCTATATCTTATTTGTGTCTAAGAATGTACATTTTTAACGTTATTTAGAGGATTTGTATTGAATAATGTATTGACCACTCTTATACCCCATGGATTCCTCTACTACTGCTAAGCCAAGGTTGAATAAGTGACATATTACAAGATGTATGAAAACCATTAACAAGGCTTAATTCACAGCCTTCAAAACCTCAACCAAGATGTTCTACACTTGTGGTCCCAATGAAGCCATGGTTGTGTCTGGTAAGTCATCGTTTGATACTACACACACACACACACACACACACACACACACACACAACAACTACTACTACGTGCTACAGGGGACATTTGACAAGACTAGGAAGTTTGTAATGCATTGAGGTTCTCAAGTTGAGCAATGACCCCAACACTACACATTCCGTTCATCACTGGAAGGTGTGATTATGAAAGCAGGTAGCTAAGCAAGACAACGGATCGTCATGTGACCTAGGCTTTTGTTACTCATGTCATGTGGTGGGATTGCGCAATTCTGTTTCCAGGATGACCAGGAAACTGTAGTCCAATTAGTTGGAACCAAGTTGTATCTATAATTGGAATCTGGACAAGGTTTACTCCTGTTTCGCAAAATGTTTTTTTCAGTTGCTCCTAAACTACCACCTTTCGTTTGGAATGTGATTATTAAATCGAATGTCTTTTATGGGTGTATTCCTCTGACCTCTAACCTCTGTCTTCCCTCTGTCCTTCAAGGCTTTGGTCGCTCTCCTCCTCTGATGATCGCTGGCGGCCGAGTCTTTGTCCTGCCGTGCATCCAGAAGATCCAGAGGTGATGCATCTCTTCTTCTGCGGTTTAGCTTCTCCTCAGCTCTGTCTGATGGCTGTCCTTGAGTTTAAGGCAAATGGAAAAATGGTTAACGTGAAACAGCCTTCATCATTTCGAACATCACTTCTCCGTTTCTGTCTCTCTCTGTGTCTCTCTCTCTCTGTGTGTCTCTCTCTCTTTCATTATCTCTCTCTCTCTGTGTGTGTGTGTCTCTCTCTCTGTCTCTCTCTCTCTGTCTCTTTCTCTCTCTTTCCCTCCACAGGATCACTCTGAACACCCTGACTCTGAATGTGAAGAGTGACAAGGTGTACACCCGTCATGGAGTTCCCATTTCAGTCACTGGCATTGCCCAGGTACTACCCAACCTCCACCCTTACCTTTACCCTCCACCCTCTGTTTAGCATACTAGGAACAGAGGCTGAGATGTTTTAACCTGCTTTCTCCAGGTGAAGATCCAGGGACAGAACAAGCAGATGCTGGCCACAGCCTGTCAGATGTTCATGGGGAAGTCTGAGAACGAAGTGTCCCAGATCGCCCTGGAAACCCTGGAGGGTCACCAGAGAGCCATCATCGCCCACCTGACTGTGGAGGTGACTGAACACACACACACTGTTAACAAGTATAGCAGTCTAACCACTGAAGAGAGGCTGTGTTTGGGGAAAACAGACTGTCTTGTTCCCCTAGTTCCAGGACAGAGCTTGTTGTCTGATTCTGGTCTCCATGGCGTTTCACTGCTACATGTTTGGCTGTTTTTCCCATGAGCCCGCAATGCGCCATCTCAGAAAAGAAGCACTTACAAGCAATAACCTGTCTGGCCTTTCACAAGACAAACCGGTTTTGTTTCCACTCCTCTTCTAAAATTATGTCAAGCTTGACGGTCAGTGTTCACAACTAGGGTAGAAGTCATCCCCATTATAAAGCACCGATCTGTTAGGATTGGGAGGTTTGAATGGAACCCCTCAATATACAAACCCTTCTGTCTGTTCATTTCTCAATAGGCTGAGTTGTTTCTGTTAGCGATGGTGGTTCCTAAGTGCTCAGTATTAATGCTCACCACTCACTTGTTGCTTGTCTGAGGTCATGATTCACCTCCAGCACAGAGAATGGTCTGTTTGACCCCATTAACATGGAGTCAGATGGCTCAGCAGGTTAAGGCGTTGGCCTTGTGATCGGAAGGTTGTGAGTTTGAATCCCAGCTGTGGCTAAGTGATGTTGTGTCCTTGGGCAAGGTACTTCACCCTACTTGCCTCAGGGAGAATGTCCCTGTACTTATTGTAAGTCGCTTTGGATAAAAGCGTCTGCTAAATGAGGTATTATGGACAGTGAAGCAGATGTCGAGAGAAAAAAAATAAAAACGCTAATATTAGAATTAGAACTACGGAACGTTTCACACCACCATATCCCAAAGTTCCGTGGGTCATTGGTTTCCCTGACAAGTTGGGAGTTCTAATCTTTTGTGTGTTTCCTGTGTTCTAAGTGGGTGTCGAATGCTTAACTGGGTAGTAGTGCTCTTGAGTCCAGGCTGGATCTTGGTGGTTCTGACCTGTGTTGTGGCGCCCCCTGCAGGAGATCTACCAGGACCGTAAGAAGTTCTCCGAGCAGGTGTTCAAGGTTGCATCATCAGACCTGGTGAACATGGGCATCGGTGTGGTCAGCTACACGCTCAAGGATGTTCACGATGACCAGGTAACCCAACACCTATTCCCAAAACACCACTTCCCCCCCAACACACACCACATTACCAGCCACACCCTGATTTGAAACCTTTGTGTGTCCCTCCATCTCACCCCCTCCAGGGTTACCTGGTCTCCCTGGGTAAGGCCAGGACTGCTCAGGTTCAGAAAGACGCCCGGATAGGAGAAGCCCAGTATAAAAGGGACGCAGTCATCAGGGTAAAGGAAAATAAAAACAGACGTTTGACCTGTTGGGTGTTAGCAGCTCATCGCTTTGTTTGTAAAATCACACTTAATTTCTCACTCTTTCCCTGTCTCTATTCTTCTTGCTGTTCTCTTCGTATCCTCCTCCACCTCACCTCTTTCTCTCCTCCTCCCCCTCAACTCTTTCTCTCCTCCTCCCCCTCAACTCTTTCTCTCCTCCTCCTCCTGGTCATGGCTGTAGGAGGCCCACGCCATGCAGGAGAAGGTGTCTGCCCAGTATGTGAATGAGATCCAGATGGCCATGGCTCAGAGAGACTACGAGCTGAAGAAGGCCACCTACGACTACGAGGTCAACACCAAGAAGGCCGAGTCTGAGATGGCCTACCAGCTCCAGGTGGCTAAGACCAAGCAGCACATCGAGGAGGAGACCATGCAGGTGAAGGTGGTGGAGAGAAGCCAGCAGATCCTGCTGCAGGAACAGGAAATCCTGCGGAAGGAGATGGAGCTGGAGGCCCAGGTCAAGAAGCCTGCTGAGGCTGAGAGGTACCGCCTGGAGAAGCTGGCTGAGGCCTTCAGGTGAGAGGCTGGAGGAGGTGGGTGGGGCCTTCAGGTGAGAGGCTGGAGGAAGTGGGGCGGGGGGAGGAACCCTGGGGGGGATGAACAAGGTTTAGGTTGGTTGAGGGGCATATGTTAGGGTGTTTATGTGGGCATATGTGAAGCCCTCTGTGACATTGCTTGTAAAAAAGGGCTATACAAATATATTTAGCTTTGAATGTGGGGGAAGGAATGCATGGGAGGTGCCTGGGGGAGGAACACAAGGGGAGGAACACAAAGGAGGAGCCCTGGGGGAGGGGCCTGGGGGAGGATGGCAGAAGGAGCTGATTAGTGGGTGTGGCTTTCTACCTCTTCTGCTTCCAGGCTGCAGCTCATCATGGAGGCTGAGGCAGAAGCTGAGTCCATCAGAGTGAGCAGGACCCCAATTCTACTGTATTTCTCTCTCTCTCTCTCTCTCTCTCTCTCTCTCTCTCTCTCTCTCTCTCTCTCTCTCTCTGTCTCTCTCTCTGTCTCTCTCTCTGTCTCTGGCTCTCCTCCTGTTTTCTCTCTTGCCTCACCTTTGGTATCAGTCTCATGATATCCATGCATGCCTACTGACTAATCACCCCCCAGCTTGTCACCCTCCTCTCTCTCTTATCTCTTTCTCTCTCTTTTTTTTCCGGTCCCCCCCATCTATCTATTTCTCTTTCCAGTAAGCTAACGTATGTCCATATCCGTGCTCTCTAAAGTGCTATGAATGTGTGCTCTTCCTCAGATGAAAGGCGAGGCTGAGGCCTTCGCCGTGGAGGCCAAGGGCCGGGCCGAGGCTGAGCAGATGGCCAAGAAGGCGGAGGCCTTCAAGCAGTACAAGGAGGGTGCCATGGTGGACCTGCTGCTGGAGAAGCTGCCTTTGGTCAGTCTGAACATGGAGCCCCTGACCTTAATCCATTTCTACTGACCGGCTCATTTAAAACCTGTGGCTCTCTCTTTCTGTCTCCCTCTCTCCCTGTCTGTCTTTCTCTGTTCCTGTCTGTCTTTCTCTCTCTTCCTGTCTGTCTTTCTCTCTTCCTGTCTGTCTTTCTCTGTCTCTATCTCCCTGTCTGTCTTTGTCTGTTCCTGTCTTTCTCTCTCTCTCTTCCTGTCTGTCTTTCTCTCTTCCTGTCTCTCTCTCACTATTGAAGCACTTACCATACAATGTAACACCATGAAAGGAAAGCGAAGCCTTGCTAGATGAAAGGTTGTGCGTCTGTTCGCTGAACTGTCCTCTGGTCCTCTAGATGGCAGAGGAGATCAGCAAGCCACTTTCCAAGGCCCAGAAGATCACCATGATTTCCAGCGGCGGAGCCGAGGTGGGCGTGGCCAAACTGACCGGAGAGGTGCTGGACATCATGACCAGACTTCCTGCGGCTATACAGAAACTGACTGGAGTCAACATCTCGGTAGGTGGAAGGGAAGGGGGGGGGGGGGGGAGAGAGATGGAAAGAGATGGAGGGGATTTGTTGATGGAGGGAGGGAGATGTGTTCATACACATACCTTACTAATCTTTCACCTTTGTCATTTGAGGTGAATTGACTTCCTGGCATCTGAGTGCAGAGAAACACCAGGATTGGCTCATCTGGAGGTCTATATCTTCCCACCACCACTCCAGAGCATATAAATATAACTATCTGGTCTGTGTCTGTCTGTCTCCTCTGCACTATAAGATGACCTCCTTCCACTGGGGTACTGAGCTGGAATCTCTCTAGAACTCTCTGATCTGATTCGTCTGACATGAAAGCAAAAGGTTGTGAAATTAGGGAAATGTCAAGTGTTCCCTAAAGGGAGGGGCATGTGGTCACATGTCTGCAGGATGGCCTGACTGAAGGAAGCCATTCAAATTAGCAGGGATGATTGCAGCCAACTGTTCTTTCTTACCTAACTTTTAGTATGCTATTTGTTATTATTTTATACAGACTTTTTTCCAGCAGTTTTCTAATCAAGAGATTATAAACAAAACTGTTACAGTATCTCACGTTTTGATTTCTGCATGGATTCATCTGATGAATTAGCGTTTCCATATCAGTACCCTTTGTTGACTGGAGGTAGTAGGAAAGTGTGTTAGTTTAATGTAAAGCGTGACTACTATGTTCAGACTGAAATACTTATTTCATTGTGACAAAATGATGACTGTTTATCGTTTTTATATCACCTAAGCAGGCATGTCTAAGTGCTTTTAATACGTAGGAGTAATGTTATCTTTACTGTGTTTAGCTTTAGTTTAGCTCTTCGCCTGATCTTTTGGGCAGAACTCAGCCTTGCTTGGTGTATATTTTATATTTTACCTGGAAGAAAGACGAGCGTCTCAGTCTTGTAGCGTCTGAGAAGAGTTGGACGCTAGTTGAGTTTCTTGTCAAGTGAAAGATGGTGAAGGAAGTGGTGATGGTAACGTTCCGGGGGGGGTTTCCTGCTCAGGAGAGCTTGGCTGTGCAGACAGGTGTGATAGCACGGTGAACTCTGACCTTTAACCTGGGTTAGGGATTATAATCATCATGCTGCTATGGTTTGTTTTCCGTTTTCGTTCACATACCTCAATAATCGATAATCAATATAACCACTCTGCTTCTCTGTGCATCATGTTACTTCAAAGTGCCTGAACGATTAATTGGCTCCTGTTAACTGACAAGCACGTTAGGCAATTGGAACCTAGATGCCTTAAGAATTGACGGTTTTCCCTCTTTTTTTTTTTTTTTTTTTCTAGGATACAGTGAGATTTAATATTGTCACTTGTCTTCTTTTGCAGCAGCCAAAACTATGCTTGCCTAACATTTATGAGAATGTACTATAGTTATACATGTACACACACACATTAAACAATCTCAGATTTTTATAACTACTCAATCTTGTTTTGTTCATTTCTTTTGGTTTAAATATTAGAGGATGACTGTAGATTGCATTCACATGTTCCACATTAAACTGGGATATCTTGCCTGCTTTATTTGAAAAGATTAATTTTATTAAAACATCTACAAAAATAGACAGCACGATGAATTACGACATTAGGGTAGCAAGCTTTCTACAAGGAAACAAAAGCGCCCCCCTGCGCAAAAAAAATAGCGAAGAATTTCCATATATTAGTGAACAAAATTAAGAATTCCGTTCTTCAAATATGTACACACTGTTAGGTTCTGATTGAGGGACAAACAGAACAAGATCACTGACGTCAGAAGAGTGTCTAAATACATACAGTATATAAAAATAACAATGGGTTTAGTCCAACTACAGTGTATCAAAAATGACCAATCAAAGGGCGTACTGCATTCACATGGCCTTAACCAATCGCACTCATTCAATCAGTAAACAAGGATTACTTAATGATTCAACTGGACACGTATACAGTTCTGTACAATCAGTAAGGTAGAGATCCTACCCTGGTCATCCTATGGGCCTATATGTGATAATACGAGAGGTTAACTAAACGGATAATCCAGACAATGTTGCTGCCGTGACGACGTGCGCTTGGAGGGCGCATCTCATGCAGAATGAACAGAACACCTCTGCTTCTTCTATGGTTTTCATCTTTCAGGAGTTTTCAGGAGTTTCCCTGGAGTTCAGTTGAGCTGGGGTTACACACGGGCCAGGATACAGGTTGGTTGGTTTTTAAAGTGCAGCTGGTTTGACTTGATTCTCTGTTTCTGTGTGGGACTGATGGAAGCCAAACAAGGGCTGTTGGTTCGACCTGGTGAAGCAGACGTATGTAGGCATCATAACATACAGTCTCATTTCCTGTTTTAAAAACCTCACTTTCCTGTGCCTTGTCTCACTTCCTGTGCCCGGGTGCCCTCTGCAGACAGGTACGACAGAGTGAGGCTCTTCTTCGATACAGGAAGTGACTGTGGCGTGGAACAACGGGGGCGGGGCCTGGAGGACGAACATCGTCACGACACCCTTGTCTCTTTGCAGAAATTCTGTAGTTGGACGTTGTGTTTGGACTCCTTGGTGGGGCAGCGGTGCCCGTGTCTGACCCAGCCTCAGAGGTAGACGGGGACATCTTCTCTGTTGACCTTCACCAGTCCACTCACAGCTGGTACACCTGGCCATCGAAAATACCACCAAGCTACATGGGTACGGCGTGTAGCAAAAAAGTACGACACAGACTAAACACGGAGCGCTGGTTCTACCAATGATCCAGTTCCGAGCGACTCCTCCTATCTTTGATCGGGCTTCAGCTACGTCATCGGGCTCTCGTTTCAGCGTGAGTCTTTAAACGCCCTCTGAGTCGTCAGTGTGGAGAAAGGACAGATCAGCCATGAGCTTAGAGAAACAACATCTTGAGTCTATAGCGCAGAGAAAGGACAGTTTCAGTAAGCAGGATGCAGATAACCCACCACCGGTCATTGTTTTTACATTCATGATGAGATGCAGGTGTGGTACTGTGGTCTACAGTAACTTAAGGGGGACTACCGGTGTTAGGGGAAGGGTGGGTGGGTGGGGGGGAAGTGGGGTGGGGGAGTGGGGGGGGGGGGTGGTTGTGTGACTGATAACCGAACCAGCGGCTCCTCAATCTCATCCACCCAGAGAAACAGGAAATGTCCGACCGTCTCAACGCTTCACGTCCATAGTCAGCCTTTCTTCTGCTGAAGGGTGATACCAGCAGATGGTCTTCCTCATCTTGCTCTCTCTCTGTTTCTCTCTCTCTCTCTCTCTCTACACCATGTTCATGGCGTCTTCGGTGAGGAAGGCGTGGATGTTGGCGAAAGAGGGGCGGAGCTTGCAGTCTCTGTTCCAGCAGCTCAGCATGAGCTCATACAGACCCTGAGGACACACAGCTGGCCTGCTCAGGTACACCTGGGGGGGGGGGGGGGGGGGGGGAGGAAGTTATCTTATTCTGCAAAACGTGTGTACTTTTCCAACACTGCTGAATGTGATTAAATTGGTGGTTTTGAAGGTGTTCAGGCCTACCTGTCTACCATCGTGTGTGTGTGTGTGTGTCTGTCTGCCATGGTGTGTGTATCTGTGTGTGTGTGTGTGTCTCACTGCCATGGTGTGTGTATCTGTGTGTGTGTGTCCAGGCCTACCTGTCTGCCGTGGTGTGTGTGTGTATCTGTCTGCCATGGTGTGTGTATCTGTGTGTGTGTCCAGGCCTACCTGTCTGCCGTGGTGTGTGTGTGTGTGTGTCCAGGCCTACCTGTCTGCCGTTGTGTGTGTGTCTGTGTGTGTGTGTCTGTGTGTGTGTGTGTGTCCAGGCCTACCTGTCTGCCGTGGTCTCTAAAGAACTCTCCGGCGTTATCGATGACCTGCTCGTCAGTCAGGCTGGAGTAGGGCTGCTCCTGACACACACTCAGCATCTCCCACAGAGTCACCCCGAACGCCCACACATCACTGGCTGTGGTGAACTTACCCTGGAACACACATGCAGACAAACACAGCATTATGACCGTGATGCGCAGAAAAACCATGATTATTATTATTATTATTATTATTATATTTCATCTCCCCTCCCTCCCTCCCCCCTTCCTTCCCCCCTTCTTTCCCTCCCTCCCCCCCTTCCTTCCCCCCTCCTTTCCCTCCCCTCCCCCCTTCCTCCCACCCTCCTTTCCCTCCCTCCCTCCCCCCTTCTTTCCTCCCTCTCTCCCTCCCTCCCTCCCCCCTTCCTTCCTCCCTTCCTCCCTCTCCCCCTTCCCTCCCTCACCATCAGGATACACTCCCAGGCCATCCAGCGGATGGGCAGCACAGCTCGTCCCTGGATGCGGTAATAGTCTCCAGCATACAGGTTCCTGCTCATCCCAAAGTCGGCGATCTTGATGGGCCGCTCCCCGCCGCTGTCCCCCCGCTCGCCCCCCACCAGGCAGTTACGTGTGGCCAAGTCACGGTGGACAAAGTTCAGGGATGACAGGAACTTCATCCCTGACGCGATCTGGCTGGCCATGGAGATGAGGGCCGGGTAACTGAGGACGAACAGGGTTACGGAGGAAGAGAAGGGTCTTTAAACATACACGGCAGATCCACTATAAAGAGTTCAAAAAGAAGAACCTAAAATAAAGTCACAAATCCTTCAGATAGCAGCGTCATGTTGTCACAGCCAAGTTTCGAACCCGGGACACTTTTGATTACTAGTCCGACTCCCTAACCACTAAGCCACCTGACACACAACCCACCTGCAATCTCATTCCCAAAGATCTATACAGTAGTTACAATCTGAAGTTTGTCTGTGAGTGTGTGTGTTGTGTCTGTATGTGTGTGTTACCTGATGGCAGGTGTGTTGTGTGTGTGTGTTACCTGACGGCAGGTGTGTCGTGTGTGTGTGTTACCTGATGGCAGGTGTGTTGTGTGTGTGTGTTACCTGATGGCAGGTGTGTTGTGTGTGTGTTACCTGATGGCAGGTGTGGTGTATGTGTGTGTTACCTGTCGGCAGGTGTGTTGTGTGTGTGTGTTACCTGATGGCAGGTGTGTTGTGTGTGTGTGTGTGTGTGTTACCTGATGGCAGGTGTGGTGTATGTGTGTGTTACCTGATGGCAGGTGTGTTGTGTGTGTTACCTGATGGCAGGTGTGTTGTGTGTGTTACCTGATGACAGGGGTGTTGTGTGTGTGTGTTACCTGATGGCAGGTGTGTGTTGTGAGTGTGTGTGTGTTACCTGATTGCAGGTGTGTTGTGTGTTGTGTTGTGTGTGTGTGTGTGTTACCTGATTGCAGGTGTGTTGTGTGTGTGTTACCTGATGGCAGGTGTGTTGTGTGTGTTGTGTGTTGCGTGTGTGTGTGTTACCTGATGGCAGGTGTGTTGTGTGCTTTGTGTGTGTTGTGTGCGTGTTGTTTGTGTGTGTTACCTGATGGCAGGTGTGTTGTGTGTTGGTCCAGACTTGTCCAGCAGGACTCGATGGGACAGGTACTGGTTGAGGTCTCCACTCTCCATGTACTCAGTGACCATGCAGAGGGGGTCGCTGCTCACACACACCCCCAGCAGACGGATGATGTTAGGGTCCTTCAAGCGGGACAGGATCTTCACCTCCTTCAGAAAGTCGTTCCTGGGAGGAAGGGGGGAGGAGAAAGAGGGGACTTGAGCTGAGGACTCATCGAAAGGAGGAGAGGGGTTGGGGGAGGGTGCTATGAGAGGGGGGCGGGGTTGGGAGAGGAGTTAGGGGAGTGTCCGGTGAGAGGGGGGGCGGGGCTAGGAGAGGAGTTAGGTTAGTGTCTAGTGAGAGGGAGGAGCTGGGAGAGGTGTAGGGGGAGTGTCCAGTGAGAGGGGATGGGGCAAGAAGAGGTGTAGGGGGAGTGTCCAGTGAGAGGGGGCGGGGCTAGGACAGCAGGCAGGCTGGATTTGGCAGCAGACCTGGCGTTCTTAGAGGCATCTGGACGCAGGATCTTCACGGCCACCAGCAGGGGGCGCCCTTTCCTCACGTTGAAGGGAAACTCCAGGTTGGGCAGGTCCTGAGGGCTCTCGATCTCACACAGGTGCACCTGATACAGGAAACACTCTGGTCATGAGCTGTCATCTGCTCCACATACACGCACACGCACGTACATGTGTACACACACACACTTTTTTCCAAGGCTTTAATCCCCTTTAAACTCCAGTTTCATATGCATAATCGTTTCCCAATTTTGATCTATGAATTATAAAGTCAGTGCAGCTCTAGGCACTGATCTAGATGCACAACTTGCAGAAACTATTTAAATATGAATAACTTGAATAGGTAAGAATATTCAAGGCCCGTTCTCAATATCCCAAAGCACCAAGGCCATATGAAATACTTTCTACATTTGCAAACCTAAATAGCTTTAATAGCTCACTCCCTCCCTCCCTCACCCCCCATCCTCCCACTTCCCTTACCCCCCACTTCCCGCTTACCCTCCCCTTCCCAGAACTCTCCCCCATACTTCTCCCTCCCCCCTCCTCCCCCCCTCCCTCCCTCCCTCCCTCCCCCTCACCTCTCCAAACTGCCCCTCCCCCAGCTTCTCCTTGAAGACCAGACACTGACGGGGCAGCTCCGGCAGGGGGGCGGAGTCTGCTCCAGGGCTGGGCGTGGTCAGGGCGGGCACGGCGTACGTGTTGTTGCCGCTGACGCCCTGCAGGCTGACGATGTCGGCTTCGGCATAGTGGGGCACGCTAGGGGGCAGCGGGGGGGACACAGGGGGGGACAGAGAGGGGTAGGGAGGGGCTCCAGGGTAGGGTGGGGGCTCCTCCTGCGTGGGGGGGAAGCCCTTCTCCAGGTCCCTGTCCAGGCCGCAGGCTGGGGGGGGGGGGGGGGGGGGGGGGGGGGGAGGAGGAGGAGAGATCAGCGGGAGAGGCAGCATAATGTCTTAAGAGCCTCTGGTTTTATTTTTGGTGAGTTTGTTTTGGGAGTTTTGGAAACGTCTTGTTATTGTTGAATTTTCAGACAGCATTCGTCGGATGAGCGATGTGAAAGATGTGAGTGAAGGGGTGAGTTTTCATGCACAGAGACCGTCTCATCCACTGATCTCATCCCTCCCACCTCAAAAGGACCAATCCTAATCTTCCTTTTACAGAAATAAGAACTGCTCCTCTAATAAATAATAAATACTCATTTAGCAGACGCTTTTATCCAAAGCAACTTACAGTAAGTACAGGGACATTCTTCCTGAGGCAAATAGGCTGAAGTGCCTTGCCCAAGGACACAACATCACAGCCACAGCCGGGATTCAAACTCACAACCTTCCACTTATAAGGCCAACGCCTTAACCCGCTGAGCCATCTGACTCCCAGCCCTCTGGGGCTGTGTTTAGTTTGTCCCCTGTAGCGGACCATGTGTGGTGTAGTGGAGGATGCCTGCTGTGTGTTTCTGGACTCCAGGCCTGGGCAGAGCAGGAGGGGGGGGGGGGTCCTGATGTTGCCCCCCAGTGAGAGAGCTCTTACCCTGGGGAACATTGAGGCTCTTTTCCTGAGCCGGGGAGGTTCTGGGCACAACCAGGGGCCAGGAGCCTTGCCTCTGATCTGACAGGAGCAGGTGATACGCTGGGTTGTTTAACAGCAAGGCTGGGACACACACACAACACACACACACGACACACACACGACACGTGCAATGCAAACAAAATTACAAGAGGAACACGACAACGTAACACAAAACGACAACAACAACAACAGAACACACAGCATAACTGTTACAGTACAAGCAGGAGGGGGGTGGGGGGTGGGGGGGGTGCAGGGAAAAGGAGAACACAATCCAAACAGCATGGCATGGGGGGGGTGGGGGGGAAATAGCATGGCGGGGGTGGGGTGGGGGGGTGGGGGGGGAACAGGCAGAGGTTAAGACAGCTCGGGCCCTGCAGGAGAACAGGCCCCCAGGCAGACAGAATAATGTTTAGGTTCCATCCTGTTGTTCGGTGGTTTTATGTGTTACAGCCTCACACAGAAAACAGCAGGCCAGACTCCTGTGGAGCTGGACTGACACACTCACTCCTCCCTCTCTCTTTCTTTCATCTCTCTCTCCCTCGGTCCCTCCTCTTTCCCTCCCTCCTTCTTCTCTCCCTCCCTCCCTCCCTCCTTTCTTCTCTCTTCTCCCTCCCGCCCTCCCTCCTCTTATCTAGACTCTATTCCAAACTATTCCTCTCTCTCTCCTGCTCGCCTCAGAGAACAATCCAGGCTTTGTGTCTGGTGTGTTCCATGTTCTGAACTGGGACTCTGGACTGGACTAGTTATATGGCTGTTTTGCGGTACTGACATGTTATGAATGTGTTTTTTAATTAGCATTTGTTTCAAATGTTCTCCTGGTTTAGCTCAAGCATTTACACAAAGGACAGTAACAGTCCAACTTGTTCTCGTTCTCAATATTTACCACCTTGTGTTTTGATTATACTTTCTGTATCACAGTATCGTACAGCTGGAAGTGTGTTTGAGTGTGTGTGTTCAGAACATGTGTGTGCGAGTGTGTGTGTTCAGAACATGTGTGTGTTCAGAGTGTGTGTGTTCAGAGTGTGTGTGTGTGTGTGTCTTCAGAGTGTGTGTGTGTGTGGTTGTGTGTGTGTTCAGAGTGTGTGTGTTTTCAGAATGAGTGTGTTCAGAACATGTGTGTGTGTGTGTCTTCAGTGTGTGTGTGTGTGTGTCTTCAGTGTGTGTGTTCAGAGTGTGTGTGTGTTCAGGGTGTGTGTGTCTTCAGAGTGTGTGTGTGTGTCTTCAGTGTGTGTGTGTTCAGAGTGTGTGTTCAGAGTGTGTGTGTGTGTATCATACCTGTGCTGTCTCTCTGGTCCTTGGGCCTTAAGAGGGCGCTGGGTTCCTGGTATTCTCCCTCCCCCTCCCCCTCCCCCCTCCCTCCCCCTCTCGTCAGGGAAGGTGTGTATGCGCTGGTAGCGACTGGAGTAACTGTGCGTGTTGTTGATGACCACGTTGTCAGACGGGATGGACAGATGGACGCGGAGCTCGTCGCTGGATAGACTGCCCTGGGCCTGGAGAGAAGCAGAGAGGATCAACCCTGTACACCCTCAGACAGGGACCCTCAACCCAGTACACCCTCACACAGGGACCCTCAACCCAGTACACCCTCACACAGGGACCCTCAACCCTGTACACCCTCACACAAAGACCCTCAACCTTATACACCCTCAGACAGGGACCCTCAACCCAGTACACCCTCACACAGGGGACCCTCAACCCAGTACACCCTCACACAGGGACCCTCAACCCTGTACACCCTCACACAAAGACCCTCAACCTTATACACCCTCAGACAGGGACCCTCAACCCAGTACACCCTCACACAGGGACCCTCAACCCAGTACACCCTCACACAGGGACCCTCAACCCAGTACACCCTCACACAGGGACCCTCAACCCAGTACACCCTCAGACAGGGACCCTCAACCTTATACACCCTCACACAGGGACCCTCAACCCTGTACACCCTCACGCAAAGACCCTCAACCTTATACACCCTCACATAGGGACCCTCAACCCTGTACACCCTCAGACAGGGACCCTCAACCCTGTACACCCTCACACAAAGACCCTCAACCTTATACACCCTCACACAGGGACCCTCAACCCTGTACACCCTCACGCAAAGACCCTCAACCTTATACACCCTCACATAGGGACCCTCAACCCTGTACACCCTCACACAAAGACCCTCAACCTTATACACCCTCACACAGGGACCCTCAACCCTGTACACCCTCACACAAAGACCCTCAACCTTATACACCCTCACACAGGGACCCTCAACCTTATACACCCTCACACAGGGACCCTCAACACAGTACACCCTCACACAGGGACCCTCAACCCAGTACACCCCTCACACAGGGACCCTCAACCCAGTACACCCCTCACACAGGGACCCTCAACCCAGTACACCCTCACACAGGGACCCTCAACCCAGTACACCTCAGACAGGGACCCTCAACCCTGTACACCCTCACACAAATACCTCAACCTTATACACCTCACACAGGGACCCTCAACCCTGTACACCCTCACACAAAGACCCTCAACCTTATACACCCTCACACAGGGACCCTCAACCCTGTACACCCTCACACAGGGACCCTCAACCCAGTACACCCTCACACAGGGACCCTCAACCCAGTACACCCTCACACAGGGACCCTCAACCCAGTACACCCTCAGACAGGGACCCTCAACCCTGTACACCCTCACACAAAGACCCTCAACCTTATACACCCTCACACAGGGACCCTCAACCCTGTACACCCTCACACAAAGACCCTCAACCTTATACACCCTCACACAGGGACCCTCAACCCTGTACACCCTCACACAGGGACCCTCAACCCAGTACACCCTCACACAGGGACCCTCAACCCAGTACACCCTCACACAGGGACCCTCAACCCAGTACACCCTCACACAGGGACCCTCAACCCTGTACACCCTCACACAAAGACCCTCAACCCTGTACACCCTCACACAAAGACCCTCAACCCTGTACACCCTCGCACAAAGACCCTCAACCCTGTACACCCTCACACAGGGACCCTCAACCCAGTACACCTCACACAAAGACCCTCAACCCTGTACACCCTCACACAAAGACCCTCAAACCAGTACACCCTCACACAGGGACCCTCAACCCTGTACACCCTCACACAGGGACCCTAAACCCTGTACACCCTCACACAGGGACCCTCAACCCAGTACACCCTCCCACAAAGACCCTCAACCCATTACACCCTAGCACAAAGACCCTCAACCCAGTACACCCTCACACAGGGACCCTCAACCCTGTACACCCTCACACAAAGACCCTCAACCCAGTACACCCTCACACAGGGACCCTCAACCCTGTACACCCTCACACAGTGACCCTCAACCCTGACCATGGATGTTCTGGAGCAGGGGTGTTTAATCCTGGCCCTCAGGGGCCACTGTCCTGAAAGTTTTAGATTTTTCCCTGCTCCGGCACACCTGTTTCTAATGAATATGAGGTTTCTACAGAGCTTGATAACGACCTGTTCATTAGAATCAGGTGTGCTGGAGCAGGGAAACATCTAAAACTGTCAGGACAGTGGGTCCAGAGAACTAGGGTTGGACAGCCCTATTTTATCTGTTTTTCTGCTCCAACACATCCAAGTCACATGAAAGAGCTGTTAACAGGCTTCTGTAGAGGGAGTGGCTTAGCGGTTAGGGAATCGGGCTAGTAATCAGAAGGTTCCTGGTTCAAATCCTGGCTGTGCCAAATTATGTTGTGTCCTTGGGCAAGGCATCTCACCCTACTTGCCTCAGGGGGAATGTCCCTGTACTTGCTGTAAGGCGCTCTGGATAAGAGCGTCTGATGAATGGACTAAATGTGTTGAAGCGGAGTCGTTCATCTAAGTCAGGTGTGTTGGAGCAGGGAAACATCTAGAACATGTAGGACAGGGAGGCCCTGAGGACCAGGGCTGAGAGACACTGGACTAGCACCTAATCTCCCTCTCTCTTACACACACATACCACACACATACACACACACCTTGCCCAGTATCTTCTTCCAGTACTGCCTCCACAGAATGACAGCGATAACAGCCAGGAGCAGCAATATGATGCCCACCAGGCAACCAATCAGGATGGCTGTGTGCTGCTGTCGTCCTTGGCAACTGGAAGGCCCGCCTCGGGGTGATGGCAGCAAAGTCAGCTCCTAGACAGACAAGAAACCATGATATGAATGTGTGAGCGTGTGTGTGTACTGACTGAATACCGAGTGTGTAAAACTATGCAGGCCATGTTTCTGGTGTGATTGTGCACCTATTCAAATGTTTATTTCTGCTTGTGTGGCTGGCACTGCCATGAGAGTGTGTTCAGTGTGTGCGTGTGTTTGAGTGTAAGTGTGTGTGTGAGAGTGTGTATTAGCACTGTCTGCCCGCAAGCAACTTGGAATGTGTCAGTGTCACACGCATATTTACTGACTGTCTGATGCAGCACAGTGTGTGTGTGTGTGTGTTTATAATGCCCATGTCAGAAGGGTCTGCCCCTCTGTGTTCTGGTTCCAGACAGCTTAGCTCTACAGTAGGTCTGTTTCCTGCCCTGCACAGCCCTAATGTGCCGTCTGAGGGGAGTTTGGGGTTAAATATGACTCCACTTGGCAAAGAGAGATGCCGTTTTAATGGACTAGGTGTTAAGGTTGGGATATTAAACGGCAGTGTTAATAAGGCTCCAGGATAGAGCCAGACGCAACACACACACACCCCTGCAACACACACACACACCTGCAACACACACACACACAAAGTTCAATTCAAATGTTCGGTCGGAAAGCCAAGACAATGCAGCCTCCGAAATGTGACCACTATTTCTCTCTCCTCCACCACCTCCTCCTCTCTCTCTTCTCCCTCTTCCCTCTCTCATGCATGTTCAGAGCAGACCCCAGCACAGCCAGCCCAGCACAGCCGGCAGAGCACCCCCGCTCACCGCAGCACCAACCCTGGCTCCACCCTCTCTCCCACCCACCCTGTCACCCTCCCACCATCCCTGTCACCCTCTCTCTCCCCCTCTCTCTCACCTGACAGTGTGCTGTTACCCGTGCGGTCCGTGGTGGGGTTGGTGGGGGGGGGTTCTGGTGAGGGAGGGAGAGATGGAGGGAGGGAGAGGGGGTGAGTGTGGGATGAAAGAGGGAGGGAGGGATGGATAATGGGAGAGGAAGGGGGCGATTTGGAAAAAGGGGAAAGACAGACAGCAGTAATGGGATGACATGTCACATGTGACCAGGCGTCAGTGGCCATCTTTAGTGTCCCTCTTATCTCTTCTCTTTTTTGGAGGAGTTCTGTCTGTCCTAACCGTTATACCACCCAATACCCAGGCACTGGGACTTGCTCTGCTGCAGCCTGCATCTCCACAGTGGTCTAGTCCTCCCTCCCCTACCCAGCCAGGGGCAACAGCGATGAGATGTTGCTTGGCTAGGGGCCATACAGCGTGATAAAGGGCCACTCACACTGTCCACCTTATCCCCCCCCCCCCCCCCCCCCCCCCCCCCCCCCCCCCCCACTCCCTGAACTCTTCTTTAAACTCAGCTCATACTCTAGTCTAGATATTCCCACTCTCACACAACAGGGAGGGGGGACAGAAGATAAAAGGAGAAGATAGAGAGTGGGAGGAAGGGGGAGGAGGCGGGGGGGAGGAGTGGGTATTACCGGAGGGGCTTGTGGTGGAGTTGGAGGAGTTGTATCCAGGGGTGGGGCTGGAGGAGGGGTGGAGGACAGGAGGAGGAGGAGGAGAAGGAGGTGTGGATGAGGGACCTGGAGGAGGAGGAGGAAGAGATAAGGAACAAACCCTGTCCTTTCTCTCCGAAGGGCTCTGCATAGGAAATACATTTAAAAAGCTGTCAAGTGTTTTTATACAGGATCATATCATAACAGCACCATCTCCACAGCCGAGTTAGACAGGAAGAGGAGTGGATGGGGGCCACACCCACCATTTACATACATTTTACATGTATTCATTTAGCAGACGCTTTTATCCAAAGCGACTTACAGTAAGTACAGGGACATTCTCCCTGAGGCAAGTAGGGTGAAGTGCCTTGCCAAGGACACAATGTCACATAGCCACAGCCGGGGTTCGAGACTCCACAACCTTCCGATCATGAGGCCAATGTCTTAACCCGCTGTACCTAGGCCACACCCACTGGCATAGGAGGCCACACCCACCGGAATAGAAGGAGATCTCGCTGATGAGCAGCCAGCGATCAGCGAAGAAGAACTTGCCAGCGGAGGATCTGCGCGGGATGCCCCCCCAGCGGCAGGGAGATGGGCGGGATGAGGGGTCCTTCAGGTCCTCCAGGGGCACCAGCAGAACCAGAGCTGGGGACCAGGGCTGCAGCAGGCCGGGCTTGAACTGACACTCCACCTTGCTGAACACCCGCACGCCCTGGGTGTGACGGTTGTTGCTGTGCACCTGGAGCGGGGAGGGGGGGGGGGGGGGGGGGGTAGAGGGGGAGAGAGAGGGGCAGCAGATTGTAAGCGTGTCCCACAGGGAACGAGGTAAACCGGGTTCTAACTTCCTGCTCCTCCCCGCCCTGGACTCAGTTTCATTAACTGAGACAGGGAAGAATAGGATTCAGTTCAACTAGAGAAGCGAAACCATTTTTAATCCTGTCGAGACTTAATTGCTTTCGGAGTGATGGGGTGCTTGGCACAGGTTGAAAGAACGGACGAGAGGAGGAAGCGTGAGAGAGGGAGGGCGAGGGACGGAGAGGGAGGGAGAAGGAGGAGAAGGCTGAGGAACAGAATAGACAATATAATGATTTTTACGGCTTACAAGACATGACCAGAGAGACAAGGAGAGAGAAAGAGAGAAAGAGAGAGAGAGAAGGGGGGA